>SEMN01000671.1:210928-257002 GCA_005408345.1 Macquaria australasica
TAAAGTGCAGTACAGTGCAGTACAGGAGTACGAGTACCTCGGGTGTGCAGTAAAGTGCAGTACAGTGCAGTACAGTGCAGTACAGGAGTACGAGTACCTCGGGTGTGCAGTAAAGTGCAGTACAGTGCAGTACAGGAGTACGAGTACCTCGGGTGTGCAGTAAAGTGCAGTACAGTGCAGTACAGTGCAGTACAGGAGTACGAGTACCTCGGGTGTGCAGTAAAGTGTAGTACAGTGCAGTACAGGAGTACAAGTACCTCGGGTGTGTAGTAAAGTGTAGTACAGTGCAGTACAGGAGTACAAGTACCTCGGGTGTATAGTAAAGTGCAGTACAGTGCAGTACAGGAGTACAAGTACCTCGGGTGTGCAGTAAAGTGCAGTACAGTGCAGTACAGGCAGTACAGTGCAGTACAGGAGTACGAGTACCTCGGGTGTGCAGTAAAGTGTAGTAAAGTGCAGTACAGTGCAGTACAGGAGTACAAGTACCTCGGGTGTGCAGTAAAGTGTAGTAAAGTGCAGTACAGTGCAGTACAGTGCAGTACAGGAGTACAAGTACCTCGGGTGTGCAGTAAAGTGCAGTACAGTGCAGTACAGGAGTACGAGTACCTCGGGTGTGCAGTAAAGTGCAGTACAGTGCAGTACAGTGCAGTACAGGAGTACGAGTACCTCGGGTGTGCAGTAAAGTGCAGTACAGTGCAGTACAGGCAGTACAGGAGTACGAGTACCTCGGGTGTGCAGTAAAGTGCAGTACAGTGCAGTACAGTGCAGTACAGGAGTACGAGTACCTCGGGTGTGCAGTAAAGTGTAGTACAGTGTAGTACAGTGCAGTACAGGAGTACTCGGTGAAACTCGAACCAGCGCTCCTCACGTGAAGGAGAGCGTCACCGACGAACATCCGGGTATTCTGTCGAGATGGTCATGGCGGAGGGTGCTGCAGTGCTCCGGAGGAATCGGCCTGGAACCAAGGCGAAGGTGCGTTTCCCCGCAGCGGGAATACCTCAGCATTGCTGCCGACGAGCCCCCACGACGCCGCGGTGCCGTCTCGTTTGAGTGGTGTCGTTTTACTGCGCGTGTTCCGCCGGTAACGCGGCCGCAGGCGGCGTTACCGGCAGGGCCCGACGTTAGCTGCCGCGCCGTCTAGTTCCTGGAGCAGCGCTAACTTAAACGACTGTGAGGGGGGGGGGGGGTTTGGTTTGTTTTTGTTTTGCGTTACATTTCGGAGATCTGCGTGACAATAGTTTTGTTGCTAAAATAATCACAGAGCCAATTTGGTGAATGGAGTTCACGCACAGCCGTAGCTTAGCGCGAGTGCGCTGCGGGAAGCAGTCGCAGCCCGAGCTAGCGTCGGGTTAGCGGCTAACTCTCACGGTAAGGTGTTGCACAGGTAACGCCGGGCTGCTGCGTCACTTTGTCGCTATGTGACGTAACGACAGCGTTTCCTGAACCCTGTCGGTTGACGTCAGATTGACAGGTGTGTAGTAACTAACATGACCCCCCCCCCTCTCTCTGTGTGTGTGTGTGTGTGTAGGACTTCTACAACTGGCCGGATGAATCATTTGAGGAGATGGACAGCACCCTGGCTGTCCAACAGGTGTGTTGACGTGTGTGTGTGTGTGTGGTACAGTCTTATCATGTGAGTGGAGGTAAGAGCTGAAAGTCACACATTGATGAACCAATGTGTGACTTAAAAGTAACTTTACACAATATGTGATCTAACCAGTGGGTGGGTGATGTCATCTCCGGGTGTAAACACTCCTCAGTGGTGTGTTTACCTGATGCCGAGCTGGTGGAGGCGTTCGTTGTGTAGTTTCAGTCAGCCTCAGCGGCCACAGAAGTTCAGACCTCTGAACCACACCGTTTTCCAGGTGTGTCCCATCAAAATGTTCCCGTACTGATGTGTACGCTGAGAGAACAGGAGGCGTGTTTGCTGTTCACACTCGCCATAAAGAGCCCCCGTCCTAACACCAACACCTCCTCACTCGGTGAGAAAACGTGGTCCTAAGGTCAGCTGAGGTTTATACGAGGCTTCACATCAAGTGAGCATCTTCCGAAGTTACTTAGGGTTTTTATTGCGACATTTTCTCTTTGTGTTACTGCCGCTCCGCCGCAGCTCAGAGAGGTGTTCAGGGAAACACTAACTTTTGGAAGATGCCCACCGACTTGAGAAAGGTCTCGTGTCTGGTCTGCGAGCTGTTGGCGGTCTTTTTTTGTGTGTTTTTTCTTTTACCAGATTTGAAAACGGTCCTGTTTCTCTGCTCAAGACTTTAAGTAGTGTTAACGTAATGGTTTTTTTTTTTGTCAGGTAAAAAAACAAGCTAAATATTCTTTCTTGTAGTGTGTTTGGTACAAAATAAATACAAAATAAATACTACTGGTTGATGCTACATAAAGTGCAGTTGATGTTGGAGAAGCTAACATTTACAGTGTATTACCCCTTTAAAACCAGGTGAAACAGATTGTAAAAGAACTGAGAACGTAAACCTCTCGTGTTGTTTGTATCGGTGTTTGACTGGAGTGAATTAGGATTATTATTAGGATCTCTTCAGACAGTACAGAGAAGCAGAACGCTTTCAGTGTACATGTGGTTTTGTGAGAACTGCATTAAGATGGACTTGAAAATATATGAACCTATCCTTTAACTGTAGTGGGCCTTTAAACACCAGAAAATCACATTTATTTGAATTAATTTATCTTCCACCGGCTGTGTAGCCTTCATAGTGGAGTGTTTTGAACCCTGCCAGTAGAGTAATTACAGCTGACATTACCTGTGCGTTGTGGCCATATAGTGAGTGAGGGTCTCTGCTAAAGTGTGTTTGATGGCTCTGTTTCAGTACATTCAGCAGAACATTAGATCCGATTGCTCCAATATCGACAAAATCCTGGAGCCTCCGGAGGGCCAGGACGAGGGGGTGTGGAAGTATGAGCACCTCAGGTATGTTAAAAAATGTTTTGGGCACATTTTTTCATATGTTCTTGGAGTTTCAGGGGTTGTGGATTTCTTCTGTTTATTTTTTTTCACAATTCAACAAAAGACGGTGTTAACGGTACAAACAACAGCAACGACAAAGAAAAGAAAGATACAATTAGACAACTGCAGAGTTCCCGTGTTGAGAGTAACAAAGTTCATTCCTATATTTTAATGACACAAGAAGCCTGTCTTAGTGCAGTGGACCCTTTATATCATAAATATTTTGGTATGGGAGTGTACCGCAAGGATTCAAGGAGGCAAAAAGAAATAACATTAAAATAAAGATGAAACCAACAACAATATAATAAAAGAAAAATATGCATGTTATTAGCGCTCAAAATAAATTGTAATAAAAGGTCAGAAATGTCGACTTATGAATGACTTTAACAATCAAGATGCTGGAGAGGATAGATTCTCCACATTATCAATGAAGGGAAAACAGTTTCTACTATATTTTTTTAAGTGATCCATTTAAAGTGAATCTTAATTTGAAGACACGATGGCCTCTTTGATCCACTGTGTAAAAGATGGAGGGCAGGCAGCCTTCCACCTGAAGTAATAATGAAGTAAATGCTACAGCATTCAGCTGATATGCTCTGTTGAAGGTTCACCAAACATTACATATAAATGGGTTTGGGTCTATTGTTTTGTTACAGATAAATGAGAACAATTCATTGTCCAGGGTTTGTGGACTTCAGGTGCTGCTGTCAAACATATGGTCACAATATGAGGAGATTTTAGGGTTTTATGGAAGGGATGGATGGATGCTCTCAGCCCTCAACTAACCTGTAACTCCTTCCCAATAAATGTGTTTAAATCTTATTAAAAAAGTGATCACAAAGTTTGGCCAGAAGCAGAAATCGTAGTAAGATCTACTCACTCGTGTTTTTCTAACTGTGCTCTTGTTCTGTCCTGTTTTGTAGGCAGTTCTGCCTGGAGCTCAATGGGCTAGCTGTAAAACTGCAGGTAAGTGATGGAAGATATACTCCAGATATAGACTTTATTTTACCGTTTTCTGATTTGAGGATGCTCAGATTTAAGGAGTTTGTCTCGATCGTGTGTCAGCACCAAAAGCAAAGATCTGAATGAGATGCAATTCAAGGTTTTAAAGAGAAAAGAGCTGTAGTGACGTTCGTCTCTCCTCCTTCAGAGCGAGTGCCATCCAGACACCTGCACCCAGATGACGGCCACAGAGCAGTGGATCTTTTTATGTGCTGCCCACAAGACACCCAAAGAGGTGAGTCAAGACTGCGGTTCACTCAAAGCTCACTTTCACATGTATGAATCCCTAAGTGTGATTTATTTGTCTGAGGTAAAATAAATATTTTGTGCTGCATCCACAGTGCCCTGCCATTGATTACACCAGGCACACGCTGGACGGAGCTGCCTGTCTTCTCAATAGCAACAAATACTTCCCCAGCAGGTCAGTCATCTTCCTTAAACCTGCCATCACTGACTTGTTTTGGCCACTTGGGGGCAGCGGAAACATGTGAACACAACATTGACATAACAGCTTTTAAGTTGATATGGTGAACTTGTTGTTATTGTTTATTTCAAGCAGTTACAGAGCAACATGATAATTAATTTAGTGTCGTGTTGAATCTTAGTCCACTATTCTCTCTCCGTTAGCTGTTTTTGGTCTCCACCACCTCCTGAGGGAAACATCTGGCTCTTTAGCTGCTAAAAGCTCCACTATGTGTAGTGTTCTGTGGCTTTTTACAGCTTTTTCTCTGAAAACAACACTAAGAGCGCTGAGAGGTAACCAGAACAGTAAAGTTGTAGCCAGACAGATAAACAATGAGCTGAAACTTTAGCTGCTTTAAGACCGGGGTATGCTTGAAACTGATTAGTTTGTACAATGTGTCGCCCGACCATGTCTGAGGGTGAAACTGTTTCTAAAGCTTGCTGTTATAGAGATGGGTGAGCCTCTAGGAAACATACAAATGTAAATAATGTTTCACTCTTGGAGGCATTCGTGCCGTTGCACTCAGAAGTAGCTGCGTTAAAATAAAAAAAGATCCATTATACTGTTGCAGAAGAAGAGGGAGGGCGCAATAAGACGAGTTTTTAAAGAGCTTCAGTCAAACTTCAAATGGTGGAAACGATGTGGAAATGTGGCTTTTATGTTTGTTTCATGTATAAATTTGAGGAAGGTTACAGCCTCCTCATCGCTCCACAGAAGCTTCAGTGGACGTCACGTCACATGCTTCATGTACGTCATGATTTCTTCATTGAATCTGTTTCTGTTGCACTTTGTTGCATTTTCTTTTCCTCAATACACCAACTTTTCCACCTCCCCCAAGCATAAAAGCTTTTTTGCGACTTTTTTTCTTCACATTTTCGTGCAAATTGTAACGGGTGGATGGAAACCCACCTATTGTCTGATTTGTGTTTCTAGGGTGAGCATCAAGGAGTCATCAGTGGCCAAACTGGGCTCTGTTTGTCGTCGCATCTATAGGATATTCTCTCATGCCTACTTCCACCACCGCCAGATATTTGACAAGTATGAGGTACGTTTCACTTCAACCAATTACGCCTACAAAGCTCTTATTCTGGTGTGTTTTCCTTTGCCATTGCTGACTGGAATGTTTTCTTTTAGATACACTCTTAAATTCAAACTTGTTAACAATAGAGTGCTGGAGGGATGACGTATTTCTGTAGTCCAACCAGGAAGTTAGCATCGCCCTGGTTCCCTCCACAAAGAGCCAATGGGATTTTTACATTGGATTTTGGATGATTGCAGAAAACAAAAGTTTATGATTCTTACACGTTTTGTTCAGCAAGATAATCTTCACACATGAACTCCACTTTATGATGTTTGAAGCGTAAAGTCAATCTCCAGAAGTAAAAAGCAGAAGTTAGGCTGTAAACCAGCTACACCACGGTCACATGACTTCAGCGTCTCCACCACTGACCTCTTCTACAAAAGCCTTTGGGAAAGTTTGAGTTAGAACAGTTTGCAGTATAAACCCAACGAGGCTGTAAAGGAGGACGAGTGAGTCGATGAGTTTCTGTGTTCGGCGTGACGACGTTTAATGTCCCGACAACCTCTGTAGTCTCATTTAGACACTTGTTAGCAACCGACTTTTTTAAGACACGGAGAAGCTTCAAAACTCACGAGTCGGGTATTTACTGACGGATTTTATGTCGTAGAACAAAACGTGAAGATCTCTTAAGACCATTTTTCCAGAATCTAACCAAAAACCCATTTAAGAAACCCACTGATCTTGAGATGAGGGAGCAGGAAGAGCTAACATGCTAACTCATTTCAGGGTTTTAGGACTCAGTCCTGCAGCTCTGTAATAATGACTATAATCTTCATGCTGGTAAATAATTGCCCCACGTCAGCACTGACTCTCTAAACCTGATCCTTACGTAACTTTTGCGTAACTCTGCTGATCAGTTCATGGCGTCAGAGGAAGGTTGAAAACAAAGCTGTTCTGTTAAAGTCTCGTTTTCTTCGCGTGCACAGAATGAGACGTTCCTGTGTCACCGGTTCACGCGCTTCGTCATGAAGTACAACCTGATGTCCAAGGACAACCTGATCGTGCCCATTCTGGAGGAGGAAGTGCAGAACACCTCATCAGCTGGGGAGAGCGAGGCCTGAGATGCAGCTGCTGCCACCGCGAGGGAGACACATGTAAACACATAACTTTACACATTACAGACACACACACACCAGTGTAATAAGGCTCCTGTCTAGTAACACTGTCCATGTCCCTCCACCCTTGTCACCTGTGTCTGTCTCAAAGGAAGTAAGGGTAAAGAGAATCACGCCTCTGTCCGCTCCGAGTCACAGGTCTGCTCTCGCACTACTCCTTTTAGGGAAACCCCTTTTCCTTTTAATCTTCTTTAAGCAGCTGGATTTGCAAAAAAACAACCTATGTAATCATGGTGACCTGTATTGTTGACAAAGGCACACACTGACAGCCTCCCCACCTCTGTATATACCCCCCCCCCCCTCTTAATTCACTATCATGTTTTCTGATGGTGCTTCACCTCTTTTTGTGTCTGCTTCTGTTCTCTATTTGCTTGTGTTGCCTAACCAGCCTGTTCTTGTTTTGTTTTTTGGGGGGTGTCCCATTAAAACGGATCACTAAAATTTTAGCCTGCTGACTTAAATAATGCTATTAAAACACAATGTTAGGTGACTGTGTGGCTTGTGTGGTAGTAGAACAAAGACAAACGTAATCTCTAGCTTTGTAAGTGTGCTAGCCAGTCAGACGTTCTCTCTCTCTGATGTTTCGGAGGATTTAGGAAGGCTCGTTGGCTAACTCCGATTCTGCTTTGTGACATGCCCCCATTTTAATACTGTGTCAAATGTGCCTGATATTCCCCTTTCCTTTACATAATAGCTGAAACCATGACTGTGCTGCTGTAAGCCAGTTTTCTTTTTTTTTTTTACCGCTTTAAGCATTTGATGAGAAAACACAAGGAAGGACAAAATATCAGGTACATTTAAAGTATCTGAGCACAACCTCCCTTCTTTTCCCCTCATTAAGTTATTTTGTGGGAGGAGTCTTGTCAATCCAACCCACTTTTTATTTTTAAATGGACTAAAAAAATTTGTTACTGTTGACATTTTCATGATGTCTGTTAATAAAAAAGACCTATTATTCAGGTGGTCGTGCGGACATTTTTAATGTTCAGTGTTGCAGCAGCGTTTGTAATGTTCATGTCAGGATTAAAGGGTAACAACAGTATTTTTAAACCTGGGCCCTATTTTTACATATTCTGGGGTCTAAACAACTAATGGGTACAAAAAGTTTTGGAACTGGTCCAGTAGATCTCCTCAGCCGGCATCCTCGAATGAGCTGCAACGTAATCCTTCTGGATTACGTTGCCATTGCAATGTAATCCGTTAGCGGATGCTGTCAGAGGCGATCTACTGGACCAATTCCAACACTTTTGGTAAGCATTAGTCATTTAGACCTCAAAATTGTGAAGCTCAGCTAATTTGATAAAATAGAAATTATGATTAGATAATATACATCAACATATTTTGTGTTTAGGGGAAAAATCAACACAAGTAAGATGGGTTAGTGTGTGATCTGTGTGATGCAGATCTTTATAGTTATTGTCACAATAACTTACCAGCTGTGGCCGTCTGACTGCACAAGACCTGCCTCAGTTTCCCACCAACCTGAGTCAGCTGGAAGTTGATTAATGCAGAAAGACTAGTTGGAAACAAGACAACAAAAAGCTAAAAGTAAAGATGCTGTAAATGGTTGAAACCACCAGTTTCTGGCAGCAGGACAAATGCAAACTTGGCCAAAACTGCGATAAAATACCATTAAACAACACCATAAAGCATCCCTTCTATCAGAGGGGTCTGATGAAGGGGGACTTAAGCCCATCTGATGGGGCTGTGGGGGTACGTCGGACAAAAAAGGTTGGGAACCACTGATGTAGAAGATGTTGATCATGCAGGACAAGTCTCACAAACCATGGGAAATAAGTGTTTAATACAATAAAAAAACATTAATAAAAGTAAAATGTACAACTCCAAAAAAAAGAGGAAAGGCTGGAATGTTAATACTGACATTTAATAAACCCCGATGGGGAGTTTGTGGAGTTAAATACATCCATTTAAAACATGTATGACTCAGAGCTGTACATCACTGGAATACCTGAACTATAGTTTCGGTCATTTGATCTTAACACGGGAACCAGACGAATCTGCAAGCTCATGCTTTATTTGCTGTGGCAGATGCGTCTGGTCCCCCTCCCATTCAGATCTCCAGCCAGCCAATCAACCGTTTATCTAACGTGGGGCTGATTTGATACGATGACTGTACAGAGGAGCGACGCTGAGGCATTTTCGTAAACAACCAAGATGGCTGTCGCTGATGTGGAACATTCTGAATCTGTCAACTGGACGCTATATTTTCTCTAAAAGAAGAACAAACAACTGCACTTAAAGCTTTTGTTTGTCGTACTTCTGGAAATCGAACATGAGCTGAAAGGCTCCAGATGTTGCGCTCCATTTGATCCCTTTCAAAGCAAAATAACACCATTGCATCACAATTAGTTTAAACCCAAATTTGCAATAATTAATACTAACATCTAAAATATATACAACAGGATTGTGTCCTCTTTAAAAAGCAATTATATCCCTTTCATAGCATTAAAACAGCAATCCACTGATTTAGCATTTGAACTCCTACAACACTGACTCACGATGGACAGTTTAAAAAAAAAAGTAAAAAAAATCTGATGTAGCTGAACCAGATATCGTCTTTTATTCCAAACATTCTTCTTCCTCATCAAAAACCTGCTGCCTATATTACCCACAATGCAACTCAGCCGCTGACAGTTCAGTCAGAGATTTGTGGGTGTGTCATGCTAGTAGCGGCTAACGTAGCCTGCAGCAGAGGTCCGGTAAGCTCACTTCTTTCCAACTCCACCCCCTCAGATTTCTGTCATTTTCAAACTTGTAGTCCAACTCTCAAACTTCCTGCAGCTCCCTCTTTATGCAACTTTGCCTACTTTTCCACATATGCAGTAGTACTTCCCAAGACTGATGTGTACAAAAAATCAGAGTTACCCTTTAAAAAAATAGTCGTCATTTCAATATAATAACGCGTTTGTCTCTGAAGAACTTCTACAGAGAAGGTGTCAGGTGTATTGCCAGTACCATAATATGCTGAAAAGCAGTAAGCAGCAATTTTCACTTTTGACTGAAGAAAATAACATGTACACCGATACCATCAAATATTAAATAATACTTTTAAACGTATGCACAATAAGCCGTGACCATTTCCAGGTTGATTATGAAATGGCACCAGTCAGACTAAACTTTAGGAGGGTTTTTTTTTTTTCTCTTTATGATGCGTCTCCAGGTTTACAACAGTGAGAAGTTACTCATAGCACCTTGCTGCGAATCCACAGAACTCTAAACATCCTCCAGACCCTCCTCAGAGAAACACTGTTCACGGAGGCCAACGGGGTTAACGTACAGTATCAGATGTCAGCACCAACGTACGCAGGAAACTCTGACAGCCACCCTAAAAAATATTCACATCCTGCCTCAGTCTGGAAGAGAGCTGCGAGGACCTGAAGGTGATGTGAAGGTGTTGAAAGATCCTGGGAGGGAGAGGAAGAAGGTGTGAAATCATAATTGTGAGACATGTGAGCTGGGTCAAAAAGAAAGTAGAGCCCCTTTTTCCCTCATGTTTCCAAAAGTGTTTGTGCTTTATAGTACAGTTGTAACCGTTTTCCACCTGAACTGATTAGTTTGGAAAAATCCCATTTATAAAAAAAAAAAAGGATTTAAATATGTGTAAAGTGTCTCCTCATGGACTAGTTCCCCCCCCCCCCCGACAAATCTGTATAAAAGTTTGGACATAGATCTACTTCTAAATAACACCTCATTCTCATTATGGCTTCATTAAAAAGTGCTGAGTTCTTCTACATTAAAGTCTCTGTTAAAAGGATGAATAGTCTTTTCCCCGAGTTCACGTAGTTTTCCTCGGATCATCTCTTCAGTAATCCAGCAACGTTTAAATCCTCAACTTCAGTCCGGGGTGGAAGCTGCATCACATACAGGTGACTTCAGCTTTTCCCTCTTCCTGCTCAAAGCCACCTTCCTCCAGGTGGGACAGGGCGCTGGGATACCCCCCTCCGAACACCGGGAAGCCCCCGATGCCTCCGGCAGTTGGGGACAGCTCCTCCGGAGGGACGGGGCTGCTGACCGCACGACTCACAGAGCGACTGGACACGTCGCTGTGCACCGACAGAGCCTGGAGACGGGGAGGGACGGAGACGGGCGTTAGATCCGGTTCAGATACAAACCATAAAGGCTATACCTTTCGGAGTATGTACCCAAAATGTCCAGATGTCTCAATAATCAATCTGCAACTTCAACTTTGGCCACCAGGGTGCAGTGTTGCCACATAAATATCCTTTTCCCTGCAGCTCCAGACTTCAGGGATTCAGTAAAATGATCCATCTGTCAGTCAGTGATGCTGAATAAATAAATAATTATCTTGTTTTTTTCCACCAAATACCACAAATCTAATTATGTGAAAGTCTTTTGCTGCTTCCAGGAACAGGTTGATCCAAAATATTTACGCAGTATGAAAGACTTTTGAGTAATAATCAGTATAAATGTGAATATGAGGACTGGGAAGGTACAGGCTTTTATTCTCACACTCATATCGTGATCTATATTTCAGCTTCACTGATAGGTTGGCAGGCTGACGTTGGCTTGTCCAGGTAAGTCAGGTGTATATGTTGGCAGATATTTTTGGTCTCCACCAGCTCCTGAGGGAAATATCTGGCTCTTTAGCTGCTAAATGCTCCACTATGTTCACCAGCTAGTCTCTAACTGTGTCTGTCTGCTGTTTGCTGCTGAGCAGGTGGTGTACAGTGGCTTTTTAAGAGTAAAATTCAAGCACTTTCAAGGTACCTAAACCAAAAATTTCCAGACTCTCAAAGCCTTTATCATCACATCTAAATTGTTACTATAAGTGCAATTGCAAAAAATAAAGTTTACAGAATTCCTTTACACCCACAGCGATCAATGTATATAGTCTTTATTAACTTTGATTGTATGTTTTGATCTTCATTATTTAATGCTTTCCAGAGTTAGGGATAAAGTTCAATGTTCAACTGTATAATATAATATCCTGCCTCAGTACATATCTGTCACAACTCTTTAATAGCTTGATTTGAGGGATGGTGGCAAAACACGTTGGTGTAAAATAATGTGTCTCACCTGGTTCCTGGTTTGTCCTGATACCTGACCTCTGACCGGCCTCTGGAGAAACACAACCTGCTTCGTGGCCAGATTCCCATCACTGCGCGCGCACACACACACACACACACACACACACACACACACACACACAGGAGGAGGGTTAGTTTATATATAAAGGGTCCAGAGCAGACGAACTTTATTCTGGATACAGAGTGTTTTATATCTACCTGTCATGTCGGATGATGGGTGTGGGCAGCACACATGTGAGCAGCCAACCAAACTCAGCCAGCGTGTGAAGGAGGGGCCCGTAGTCTGTCTTCACATTGGAGCCCTGAGTGTAAACACAGAAACATATTCAGATATAAGAGCCACTTACAGATACATCAGCTGTTGGAAAAGATGCCAACATGTCTGGATTATAACCCGTTATAAATCTAGATGATGAAGGAAACAAAGTGCAGTTGGGTTCCATGTTTTGTTGGGGAGCCTTTAAAAAGGGTCCCCCAAAACAACGCGGGGCCGGCAATTAAGTTGAACCTGACCTGACTGAATATGACGTCATTTGGCATGACGCTGCCTTGGCCAATCACACACATGCAGACGCACATTCCTGGTGGATTACTTTGTTATTACACCGTATTTCTACCGTTTACCGCGAGATCGTTGTGACAAAAGATAAAATAGGTGCCGCTGTGAAGAGAGCTGTAAAATCCTGTCAGAGTATTATAAACCATCTTTGTGTCTCATGAACCTTTAACGTGTTACTCAAACTGGACTTCCTGGATTTTACTTCATGTCTCACAGGTAACTAGCATGTAGCTATGCATGTAAGATTGTTTGGGGAGGTTTTGAGATGTGTCACCACCCCAAGACAAATTAGAGGTGAATGAAAGTTGAAGTGAAGTGAATGAAACTGCTGCGTGGATAAATACGTATCTTTTGTGTGATTTGGGTGAAATAAGCCATTATGTTCAGTTTGAAAACCTGGCTTCCAACTATGGAAATGCTACCGCCTCCGTCTCTAGTTTCCCTTTGCTGAATAGAAAAACAAATCTAATCATTAAAGGGACGTTTTGGCACATAAAACCAAAATACGTTGTCTGCACAGCCACTGTGAACTGACTCACACTGCCTGCCCGATTCTTCATTTTCATATCACGTTGCTTTTGTCAGAATGAGGTCATGCACGATCATTATAAGGCATTCTCACACACACACACACAAAATCACTTCACAGGACATTACACTGACATACATTCATTTCCTGGAGACTTAAACCAAGCGTTCCCCCTAAAATGTAATGATTTACGTTATGGGGACTCTGCGTTTTGTCCCAAAAAGGAAGGTGAGTCCCCACAATGTCATGAGACAGATTTATGTCCCCACAACATGAGAGATACACACTCTCTCTCTCACACACACACACACACACACACACACCTCGATGACGGTCCACTGCTCTACGACAATGGTGTCGTTGGCCGGAGGAGAGGTGCTTCTCTCTTCATACACAAACAAGCCCTCCAGCGATCTGGGCACCGGCTCGCCTGAAACACCGAAAAGTCATTTTAAAATGTGTAAAATAAATGTTTATGTTGTCGTGTTTTTATCAATATATGATTCACAGGAAAGAATACAGACTATTATCACTGTCAGGCAGCAAATGAATGAACAGAAAGTCTTTTTAGTGCGACTTTGGGTTGATAATGACCCAGTTAGTAGAAATGGGTTAAGTTCCCATGTGTTTATGTGAGAGGAGGAGTTCTGGTTCCCGCCTGTGTATCATTTCCATTTATTAGAGGCCTCGGAAGTCTACAGATGATGTGGACGTCTGCTACTCCCGCAGAGGAACAGGAAGTGAGGTCGCCGAGGTCGGGAAGACAGCGCCAAATATAGATGCAGTGGGAGAGAGGAGGGAGGGGCCACAGCCAAAACAGGAAGTGACCGATTCTGTGTGAATCGCTGTTTTATGTAAAAAGATAATAATGCAAAGGGTAGAGGAGGAAGGACAACACCAGTTGCTCTCAACTTTTTTTTACAGGGTTAAAACACAGTGAAATACAACACATTGTTTCACATTAACTGTCATAATTCAATAAAAAACATGTTAAAAAGGAAAATTATTTGCCTTTTTTTCTTTAAAACTGAATTCATAGTTTTTCACTGTAACATGAGTTTTCCATGACATCATTAAAAAAACAATTCATTCAGTTATTAAAGACAAAAAGCTAAATATCCTTTTAACATTTTTTTCATTTAATTATGACGCAGTAGATGCATACATAAAAAGGAAATACATATAACACTGTGTTGTATTTTACTTTATTTCTTTGATTTATTTTTATTCAGGCATTTTAAATCCTCCATATATGGCACTACATGTCTTAGCTGGGCACTTCATGCAGTATTATTTTCAGGATGTCACAACATGTTCTGGGACATTTCAGGGCAATCCATCCAACAGCTGTCGAAGTATTTCACTCGAAACCACAAAAGGAAAAGTCACCAAAGTCATTACATCCTCTGGGAATCATGACTGTCTTGACAAGAACAACCGTAACCTGCTTTTCGACAGCAGGATCTTTCCCCAGGGACGGGGAACCTTTGGAGGAACTCAGTGCGTTTCCACTTCAGGGACCAGGGTCTATAATAAGTTCTGGGGATATTATTTTATTTCATTTTTAAAAATCTGCAGCCGCAAACCAGTTTGTTTTTTGTTCTTTGTGCTTCGACACGATGGAGTTACAGAAGAAAGCGTACAACAGACGGACCGACGACCAAGTCCGGGCCTTATTGAGGATTATTGAGCTCCTCCATGCTTACTGCTGTTGCAACGTCACACAAATAATGATGCCTGTCCATTGCTTTACATATCGTTGATGACATGCAGAAACAGCCATTGCGTTTTCATACGTCAGCGAACTGATTTGCCTAATGTTCATGGGTCTTTAGACCGCGGTGGAAACGCAGACAACGGGCTGAAGGAACCTTTTAGTTCCTGGGACTAAAAGTTCCGGGTACTTTGGGTCGAAACACAGCTATAGTCCTTGTGATATTTCAGTCTGGTGGCCGACCGACCGACATGCCGCTAGCATGGCAAAAAAACCTGTAATCTGAGACTATTGCAGCACAAACTGATACAGGGTCTGAGCTGGATCAACAGTGATCTGGTTCATCAGGGGACAGGACACATGATGCCCCTTACATCCACACTGCTGGTTGTACAGGTTGGTAACAGTCAATCCAACATCAAACCAACCTTTAGGTGTGTCCCAGTAGACGAACGAGTCCACCAACGACCAGCCTTTGCGGTAGTAGGCGGCAGTCAGCTCCAGCCAATCAGCCTCCAGGGAGCTGACCACCTGGCCCTTCCTGGAAACGCGCATGGAGAGCGCCCCCTGGTGGTACTGACAGGCCAGGGAGTCCAGAGGAGCACAGCCCGGAGCCCAGGAGTGGAAGAAGACCAGCAACCTCAAGTCTGGAGGGAGGGAGGAGGAAAGAGGGAGAGGATACCGGTTCAAGTTCAGGGACATGAACAGAGTTTACAGGACTGCCTGTGAAAATGTGAAAGACAGGTTTTAATCTCAGGATAGAAAATGTAAGTGGTTAAGGAGGCAGCAGGTCCACTGAAGCCTGAGTCAAAGCCTCACGACAACATGACATTTTACAACTTCTCCCCGCCGGCAAAATCAGCCAAGAGTGTGATGAGAAGACCAGTGAGTATCTCACCAGGACTGTAGGTGTTTTCCTCCAGCTCTCTGTCTCCAGGCGGAGTACCAGGAGGGGTGCGTGGAGGCGAGCGGCAGCCCCTCTTCGGACTGTGCATCTTGCCATTGGTGATCCCGCTCACCTGCTGGAGGACCGAGCCAACGAATCGAACGCCTCCCCGAGCACTGCTGTTCACCTGCCAGGAGGACAAACCCAGTGTCAGCCACGCTGTAAACATCCAGCTCACCATCACATTAAATCACTGCTGACGACTTTGTTACTTTCTAAACACCACACAAACCAGGAAAAATGGGATGTGTAAAAATTCACAAGTGAACAGAATTTATTGGCATCGTCAATGAGAACATGTGCGATGAAATGCTAAACTAAATATCTCAATTTCCCAGGAAACAAAGAGCGTAAACAAGCACTGTTAATGTGCCAGATCGAGTGTTTCACAAAGCTCAGATGGGATACATGAATGATTTATTAACTGAAATTATCACAGATACCAGATTTAAAACTTTAATCTGATGGTTAAAATCACCATGTTTACCGAGATATGATTCATGAGATTGATTCCATATCAATCCTGTGTTCTATCAAACTTCACACTTTGTCAGCATGTACAGAGAATTATTCTCCACAAATCATATAAGTAGTTTACTAATTAAGTCAAAGTCATATTGGCATAAAAATGTACAACCTTGAATTTCATCCCTGAAGTCCTGCAGAGGTAAGTATCCAATATTTCAATTATATAAGGAAATTTTAGAGTCTTATGTCTAATATTTAACATATTTTAGGGATTTTTAGTGGGCTGAAAATGTTAAAATATCCACTATTTCATTTATTTTAAGGATTTACGAGTCATGGAAAGATATCTGATAAAAATATCTGATATTTCACTTTTTTAAAGGATTTTAGTCATTAAAAGGTGAAAATATCCAATATTGCACTTTTATAAGGATTTGAGTCCTGAAAAGGTAAAAATATCCTGTATTTTACTTTTTTCAGGATTTTAGAGTCCTGAAAAGGTGAAGGTATTTACTATTTCACTTATTTTCAGCTTCTTTTAAGCATCTCAGAGTCCTGAAAAGATGAACGTATCCAGTTTTTGACATATTTTAGAGACTTTAACAGGCCTTAAAAATGTGAAAATATCCAATATTTGTTTTTTCAAGAATTTTAGAGGCTTGAAAAGGTGTATCCAGAATTTATTGCCCCAGGCTAGGCACCACTGGACTGGAGTTAACATTTGGAAAGCAGCTCCCTCATTCACTCATTTAATTGTGGGGCTACGGAGTTGCAGTAAACATCACTGACCCTGTCAATGAGCGCTCGGACCGTGTCACCCGTCAGAGAGTCTCCAGGTAACGGCCACTCCTCCACCTTCAGCATCGGCACACTGTGACACATGGTCGCCATCTGCTTACTGAGAACACACACAGACGGACAAAAACATCTATTACACATAAACAGTGTTTGACGTTAAAGCTTCTCTGTTCAGGTCAGTGGGGAGATTCTGGGGTTGTGGCACCAAACGTATACCGCATTTCCACTAGTTTTCCATTTGCAAAAGTTGTGGATATCACCTGGTACTTTTTTTGGTCGAGGTTCCAAGCGAGCTGAGTCGGTACTGAAAGGTGGAGTTAAAACACTGCAGAGCACTGATTGGTCAGAGTGAATCGTCACTTGGGTGACACGGGACATCCTGCACAAACCCGCCATTTTTGTGTTAATTAAAGATGTCACAGCAGTTTCACGTGGCATCACTATGACGATCATCTAAGAATCCTGCCTACATTGAGGGGGTACCATCTGCAGCGGAAAACGAAATCAAGAAAAGTACCAAAAGCGAGCCGAGCCGGGCCGTTCCATGCAGTGGAAATGAGGCTCTACTGAACCCGTCCAGCTGGAGGGTTCAAGGTTCACTTGTAATTGTCACAGAGCTGCAGACACCAACACATAAATCATTTACAGGCTCAGCAGGAGATGGCTACCACCTACTGCCTAAGCAATTACACAAAAGGTAAACAATTTAGGCTGTTGAAGTGATGACAGTTCAACCACATCATACTGCCTAAAAAAACAGAACATTGTTAATTTTTGAATAAAAATACCATCATTAACATCATCAATTCCCCTTTACTACTGCTACAGTCATCTTGTGAAATAAAAATCATCATCATAGTTACAGTATCCCAAACCAATCAAACCTCAGATATCAGAGATACTTCATCTCCATTGGCTGCTGTGGGACCCCTGTTGTCAGGTGGATTTCTAGCCAATAGAAATCATGGTAGACACAAGGAGCAAGTCAAACCCCCTCCTCAAGGCACGCCAGTCTGACCTCCTACCATAGCTCTGCATTAAATATGCAGCTGACTTCATCTATCATTCATCTATTTACTAGACTGTATGGAAGTGAACATGTGGGCACAGTGGGAAGGCATGTGTGTCACACAGCTTGTATACAGTAATCTTTATTGACCCCTCGAAAGCATTTGATACTGTCGATAATATCATCCTAATTAACAAACTACAGTCTAGATGATCCGAACTCAGACTGGTGCTGAGTAAAGCCAACTTACCATCAGCAGCGGGGTGCCACAGGGGTCTATTCTTGGTCCATTACTATTTACATTAAACATAAACAACATTATTCTTTCTAATCTAATCATTTTTATGCAGATGATACAACTTTATATTCCCCTACCTCCTCCCCAACCCACTCTCATCTTCAGTCTGATGTTTTCCAATCATCACTTCTTAATCATAGACTTTCTTTATGGTACATGGTTCAAAATCAAACTAGGAAAGGTTTAAATGTCCAATATTTCACTTATTAAAAGGGATTTTTATACATCTGAAAAGGGTTTCAGAGTCCTACAAAAGTGAAAGTATTCAGCATTTTACTTCTTTTAAGCTTCTTTTAAGCATTTTAGTGTCCTGAAAAGATGAACTTATCCAGTATTTGATATATTGTAGAGACTTTAAAGGCCTTAAAATGTGAAAATATCCAATATTTCATTTATTTTAAGGATTTTAGAGACCGAGTTCCAATTATCACTTCTTAAATCATACACTTTTTTTGTGGTACATGGTTCAAAATCAAACTAGGAAAGGTTGAAGTACCCAATATTTCCCTTAATTTAGGAAATAAGGGGTTTTATATATATCTGAAAAGGTTAGGATTTCGATTGGTGTACCTGGGTCTGGGACGGGCCAGGATAGCGCGGTAGAGCAGGCTGAAGGGCAGTGAGCGGGTTCGGCCCACGGACAGGATGATGGGGTGCAAGGCGGACAGGATGTAGCCTTGTGTGTAGTAGGGCTGCAGGGCCTGGGGCAGCTCGGACAGCGAAGCCACATACTGCACCGTAGGACGGCTACCTGCAGGGATTGAGACATGATTGGTAGGAAACAAGTCAGTAAAATGAATTCTGGTCTATTAAGGTTACTGACACATGCACTGAAGGCAATGCCCCATAAATAAACTTGGCTCTTGAATGCTACCTGCTGCACTGAAACACTCAATAACACACTATCGTTGTTAGAGCTAAAATTATTTTGAGTTCAGTTAATTGTTTCAGTCATTTTTCAAGTAAAACTCCCAAAGATTCACTGGTTCCAGATTCTAAAATGTGAGGATTTGCTGCTGGTCTTTGTGGTCTTGGTCTTTTGTTGGACAAAACTTTCAATGTGAAGATATAACTTTGGACTGAAAATAATCCTTAGATACAGCCCGAATCTCTGTTGCTATGCTTGTAAAACCATCCTACAGCATAATTATTAAGATATGTCAATATTAACACCTGTATCATGTGATCAGCTACACTGACATAAAATAAGTGATTACAAGGAAAGTTATTTTGACGTTGTGGCTACACTGCACAAAAACACATTTTTCATATATAGAAATTATTTTGGCAGCCTGCAAAATGTGTTTTTTTGGTATTTTGTGTTTCTTTATTTCAGCAGTCGGCTTGGGAGCTCAGTTAAAAGTGCAGATTAGTTGTAAAGTATGGCAGTGTGGCATGATGTGTTCATGGAAAAGCTTTAGATGGCTTCAGAGTTCGTTGGACTTTTGCAGCAGACTCTTAATGCTCCGTCCTGTTTTTCCAACCTCCACCCATCCTTCATCCTCCATCCCAACAGTCCAAAACCCAAAGATATTCAGTGGACTATTGTATGTGACAAAGAAACGCACTTTGTATGACAAATAAATTATCTGTTGGTGGAAAACAGACATTATCACATACATCAGGACCATTTTCCCTGTTCCCACAGTAAAACACAAGACCAGTGTTTTCAAATGTATCCACACCGGAGAAAGTTTTTGAAAAGTTCAGTTTTCAGCAGCGGAAAATGCCGATGTAGCATCGACAAAGGCCCAAAACAGTGAGAAAAAGATGTGTTTTCAAGATTTGTCTGTATTAGTGTAAACATGGACACCGTCTGGAAAAGTTTCATTTTCCTTCCTGTATTATGATTTTAACTTCACACACACACACACACACACACACACACACACACACACACACACACACGGGTCTGACAGGTAGAAATGCAGATGATGATGACGGAGCGTACCATTTATTCACCCAGCATCAGAGACGGTGCTATTTTTAGTATTTTTATTTAGACCCCACCTACATATTTTAACATATATGGTCGATACAAATCCTACGTTGTGTGAAATTGAAATGTCACCACCAGCTCCATTATATCAAGCCTCTTATGCAACATGAATATGAAGATACTGCTGATGTGGAAACTATAAATGTCTGCTGCTGTTTGGTCTGAGAGCTTTAATATCCTGAGTCCAGCTGTGTCTGGCTGATGTAAGGTCCGTCTGTTCTGAACAACAAACTCAGGCATGTTGAGGGAAACACCACATCCCCACACTCTTACTAAAGGTTATATACGCACACACACACACACACACACACACAAACTATATGCATATTTTTAGTGCTGCTCCTCCAGCTGTGATGTCTGATGTGGTGAGACTCCAATGTGAAAGGTGCGGCTCTGAAACCGGCACATTATTATATGGTCTCAATTATTGTCTCAATTAAATGTCTATAATGATTATCAGGCTATAAAATGTAAGAAAATAGTAAAAAAAAGAAAAAGCCCAATAGTTTATTTTAATTTCTTGTTTCGTACGACCAACAGTCCAAAAGGCAGAAGTATTTAATTTAAAAAGAAATAAAAAGAGAATAGCCAGCAAATATCTGGAACAATTAATAAAAATGGTTGTCAATTAATTTCCAGTTAACTGAAATTCAGCACTAGATTAATATCTCTGCCAAGGACGTTGTGTTTTCAGTTTGTTTGTCTGTTAGCAACTCAATTTAAATTTGGTAAAAAATTTAGGCCACATGCTAAGGAAAAAACAATTATTTTTTGGTATAGACAGCACCGCCATGTGGCCATTTAAGGCAAGCTGGAAAGACGAATCTATCAGGGTTAACCAGGTCATCCACCATGTTAAATATTTCATTTCAAATATCCATCACGTGTTACACAAAATATTTCAAGCCCAAAAGACGGTATTAACATGCTGAATAATACCAGCATCATTCGCTGATGAGCAGCGTGTGATACAGCTGAAAGCTCTGGCAAAAGCTAGTAAGTGAACCATACAGCTTAGGCTGCTATTTCCAAGGTGCCAATTTGAACCTTTTAAGCCAACACAAACGAGAAGTCCTAAAAATGCGACATCATAACAGCTAACTGAGCTCACGTCAACAGATCCAACTGAGCAAACTCCATCCGCTGATGAAGACTGTGTGATGTGGCTGAAAGCTCCGGAAAGAGCTGGTGAGGACCTTGAGTCTTGTCAAGGTATTCATTTTTACACCACTTTCCTTCCATTGGCTGCCAAAGTCTTTGAAGTTCGGCCTGTTTGACATAAAGTAACTGCAACAACATTTAAAGGAAACGTACTCAAACTAATTCAAAGTGATTCTGCAACATGTGATGGAGCTTCACCTACAGGTGGCGCTACAACATGATGAATTCAAATGGCCGTGAGTCTGGCGCACTTTAAGTTTTGAAGAGGGTGTAATTAAACGCACATTTTTAAGATTTTAAGATGCTTTTTGTACAACATTTTAAGCTTCCCCTTCTTCTAGCTTATAACTGTTTTCTGTCTTGTTGAAATTTTGATGTTTTGCCTTTATACTTCTACACTTTGAGATCTATGGGTGTGGTATCCATTTTTAAGCAATGTCACCTGACGAAGACCCGACTTGCATCAAAAACTTTGTCTTTTTGAGTAAAGGTTGTAGCTTGGAGTCGGTGTGCAGGTGTCACCTGAACATTTGCACAATTCAACATCCTTGTGCAACGCTGTAATCTGTGATCTTGACAGGATTTAGAGATTCTCTAAAAATCAGCATGACTGTCTATCACTGTGCGTATTTTGGATCTAGATGCATATTACACCTTTAGAGGATTGTGCAGCCTTGAAGGAAGTAAACACTCTCTACACAGGTTGGGAATTTTGTCTTCTAGTCCACCCATCTCTCATTTCTGTCCAAATGTTTTCCATTTCCTCACCAGTTAGAGGTAAAACGAAGAGCGTTGCTGTTTGTGTGCTGGTTCAGTCTTGTGTTGTTTTTCTTGAAAACTGGCTGGAAATCCCTGTGACCATCACCACACTTCCTGTGTCCACAAAGAGTGGCTGTTCACAGAGGGGCTTGGCTATGTGCCCTCCATGCACACACACACACACACACACACACACATAAAGAAAGTCCATTTAGTGCATTTCAAGTTTTAAACACACTAAATTGTGAATTTTGTATGCTGCACAATTAAGAGAAAGAAAAACTGGGAAAGAGAGAAAGTGCGGGTGACTGTGAGTGTGTGTGTGTGTGTGAGAGTGAAAAAGAGAGAGAGAGAGCATTCCTCACTACAACCCCCCACATTCTCACGAACACCCCAGAGATCGGGGAGACCAGTCCACAGCTGAGATCACTGCAGTCTCTGAATGGGCTGTCTGGCCGGCTCCACAATGAGACCAAAGACCACCAGAAACCTCAATGAGACCAGTAAAGCAGGGGCCACAGTTTACTGGCATTCCTGTGGGTTTAAACCCCACTCCAAAACACTTGAATTTAAATTTAACACACGGCCTCTCACATGTTGACGCTTCACTGTGGACATGCAACTTTTAGGACGACTTCCCCTTTTTCCTTTAGAGGACAAAACAGAGCCCCTCAAGTCAAACGTGGATCACTGGTAGCATCTGGAGGGTCACGCCAAAATAGCAGGCTGCCATGCTGCAGTTAATGGCTCCCAGGAGGACCATGATGTCATGCATACACACCTCTAACCAGGCTTTTGTTGCAGCCTTTTGCTCTTCTCCTCCCCTCACACCCCCTCCCATCCTTGCTGCCACTCGCCCTGTCAACCCGCACACTAAGGCCTCTGTTCAGGCTGTGTGGGAGAAAAAAAGAGGAGGAGGAGGCGGCGAGGAAGAAGAGAGGACTAGCTAGCAAAGAGGGTAAAAAAAGGGGGAAAAGAAGCATCAAGAGGTGGGAACTGGCAGGATGAAGGGAGGAGGGTTTGGGGGCTCAAGAGGAGTTGAGCAACAGCTGAGGGCACAGAGAGGGGCGACAGAGCCGAGAAAATGTGAAGCGAAGGACGGAGGAAGGAGCCAAACAAGAGGGGTTAACAAGATGAGTTTTATGGGAGAGCTGGAGAAGGTGTGAGAAGGAGAAAGCTGCCTGGCAACAAGGAGCAAAGAGCAGCAGGAAAAACAAGCAGCTCTGTGAGGCTGCGCTCAGGCTCCATCCACACTAATACGTTTGTTTTAAAACGCAGAACTTTAGCTACGTTTACTCCTGGCGTCCTCACTACTCCGGTGTTTTATAACCCCTAAAACTGAGACCTTTTAAAAACGCTGCTGACCCCGTTTTAGTGTAAAAACTCCTGATTGTGTTTTAGTGAGAACGGGCAGAAAGTGAGACGATTTAAAACGATGAAGCAGACACCCACGTTCACTTCCTGATTGGGTCTTATCAGTCACGACGTGTCCTTCCCTGATTCGTCACGCTCCCATCACGTGACCCTTATCGGCCTTGACTCCCAGCGGTTAATTCAACATTAATAACAGTAACAGTTCCACCTGGTCGTCCAAGCAGAGAAATCTCTGCTGACTTTTATCCATCGCTGTTCTTTGTTCGTAGTATTTCCTGCAAATAACTAATCAACCAACCACAGAGCAGACAATCTACTTCCTGTTTGTGAATGGTCACGAAAATGACGCTATGAGAGCGCAGAGAGGGAACCAGAACAGTAAAGCTGTGGGTCAGACAGATAAACAATAAGCTGAAACTTTAGTCTATACAATTAAAAGAAACGAATGGCCATTTCTTACATTTTATAGCCTCATAATCATTGTAGAAACAGAAACAACTGATGCTTCTTTTGTCCGACCAACAGCCCAAAACCCAAAGACTCTTCATTTACTGTCAGAAACGACAAAGAAAAGCAGCAAATCCTCACATTTAAGAAGCTTTTCTTTCGATTGACTAATCAATGCAGCTCTATTGTTATAATAAAAATATTGATTCTAGCTGCTTTAAGGGATCAGCAAAGTTATTACAATTCATCCTGAATGTCTGAACCAAATTTCATGGCAATCCACCCAATGTTGTTGAGATATTTCAGTCGGGACCAAAGTGGAGGATTGACCGACCAACCAGAGATGATCAGATCAGATCAGATCATTAGCTCAACACTAGACCCATTATGCCAATCAAGACTCCTCTGAAGTCAGGCACAGACTGAAATCCAAGATAATTGATTAGTGAGTGTGAGTTGCCAGGTTTGTGCTGCCTCGCACAGCCCTTCAACTCTCCTCTAAATTTAATAAATCACAATACTGACTTTAATCTGAAATAATCCAGCATGGGGGCCATTAGATTCCCAGATTAGACAAGAGATTACAGAAAACTGCACTCATCCCTGAAGTAATGAAGAGTACTGGCAGGTGGACAGATACTCTTTTACAATCAGGACAGTCAACTTATCTCTCAGCATTTGGAAAGAGGTTGCAGTTCATCTATCAGTTCATCCAACCAGCGATGAAAACACGTCACCTCAGGTTAATCCATCTCTCCACCCGCAAATCCCTCTGTATCCTCCCATTTATTCATCTAGTCCTGACCTGCCGTCACTCTGCATCCTCCACTTCATCCTTTTATCCTCGACTCCCTTCATAGTCCACTTCCAAGTATCTGCATGGCACTGGTCCATGTGCAGGAGGGTACAGACCAGGACTGTCTTTCTGTCAGGGCGGCCTCTCGCCTCAGGCTGGCTTCATACAGTCAGTCATTTATCCCAGGAGGAAACACAGGATTTAGTTTTTACAGGAGCGTGCTGTTTTTCTTCAGAGAAATTTCACTTTTTAAGATAAAATGAGAAAACTTTATTTATCCTGAAGGAATTTGTTGTGCAGCAGATGCAAGATATCCACAAAATCCCAAATATACTCGATGGCAAAAATATAAACAAGGCTAACTGAAGGGATACATGATGTGCAAACTCAGGCACTGAGCAGGCGAATTTTTAAAAAGGCCTTGATGTATGAAGAGTCTGCAGACACTCTAATCAATCAATCAATTCAAAGTGCTTTACAAGCAATTGACAAAACAGGATGTTAAAAATGGATTTAGAGACTAATGCACAGCAACACAACCAAAAAAGCATAATAAAACATAATACAAGACATAAAAATAACAATAAAATCATGACATACTACACAAAATAAAATAGAATAGAATAAATAATAATGATGATAGTTATTAAAACAAGTATAAATAATAAAACCATAAAATTATAAAACACCAAGAAAGGCACAGTGATGCTTTGAGCTAGATGCTAAGCAGGTGTAATATTAACCATGTTCACCATCTTACTTCAGCGTGTTAGCATGCTAACATTTGCTAATTAGCTCTAAACACAACGAACAGCTGAGGCTGATGGGAATGTCAAACATCTGACCCGATGATGGCGCCACATGAAAAGTTAAGGTGTCACCAGAGTTAGAATCATGTGATCATTGATCCTGACGGGAACCAAACAATCCATCCAATAGCTGTTGAGACATTTCACTCAAAACCACAAACGTCAACCTCATGGTGGCGCTAGAGGAAACGTCTGCAGTATGTACGTAAGCATGACTGTCTGCACAAAATGTCATGGCAATCGATCCAACAGTTGTCTGGATATTTAGTCTGGACCAAAGTGGTGGACAGACCGACCAACGCTGCTGTCCCTGGAGCCCGGCTGCTAGCACGGTTAAAACTCCGCATCCGCAGCTACATCTCTTCTGCTTCATCTTTAACCTCCATCCTGTCCCCACCTGCTCTCCATCATCACCTACACTGTGTTTTAATACAGCCAAACTCATGATTACGTTGTTCTCATATACATATTTTTCAGTTTGTATCGTCAAACAACTGAATGTGCAGGTCAGAAAAGCTACTGCCCTGAGATCAAATCATTATTCTATGAACAATATATACAAAAACACATTTAAAAAAAAACAAAAAAACGCAACAACACAAATACAGCTTGACGACAACACCTGTAGTGTGTACCGACACTTAAAATAAGTGACCATAGAGTGAGTTAGAGGTGACTTCACTGCCACACGGTCTCCGACCAGGCTTTCATCACTGTTTTCAAAAGTTAGTTTTCATTGCCCACATTGAAAAACACAAACCTGGTGTTTTAAGATTCATCCACTCTGGTCCCTCACCACCCGCATTTTTTCCCCACCCGAAAACTGAGCTTCTCGAGAACAAAAACCAAAATGAAAGGAAAGAGATGTGGATCAAAGAGTGACTGGCTGTTTACTGCACTGAGCTTTAAAAGTAAAAAGGGACACTGAGCAGTTTGCAATGAAAAGATCAATACCTGTTATAAAGAGCCCTTCAGACTCCACATGATGTGCCCAGCTATCAGTAATGAGCTCGGGGAAGAAGAAGAAGAATTAGCCATTAGGAGCTCTGATGTGCTGCCTCTGGCTCCAGGCCCAACGTCCAGTCTCTCAGTCGGAGTAAAACGAGGCCAAGCTGAGTGGGAGCGCTGCTCCTACTGGGCACCACACTGGGAGATACATGAAGGGGGGTATACACACTTCTACACTCAAGTGTGTGTGAGAGGAAGGGAGGCGATTAAAAATGAGACTTGAGTATGTGACAGTAGCTCTGTGTGTCCCAGAAACGCTCCATGGATTCAAGGAGAAGCGAGGCCAGAGACGGGTGGAGATGGTTTCCTGTGATGGAACCGGGGATCTTTCCTGGTTACCGTAAACTACACTGATCAGCGTCTTTGCAGGGATATAAAATCAAGTTCTTGCCAACCTGGTGAAAATTAGGGCTGAACAATATGTTAAAAAAATGACAGATATTGCAATACGAGTCTGGATTTTAGTGGGAATATTTGCATTTCATTTTCACTGAATAAAATATATCTGATGATGTTTCTTTTTTCTGGGGCCTGTACCGAACAAACATGCCCCGTTCATATCATACAGACTGTGACTACAAAGTCTCTAGATTTGTCGCTAGTTGCCCAAATTTAGCGAGGAAGTCGCCAAGTTGGTGACACTGAGTCTTCTTCATCCTTACATTTGCTGGCACATTGCTAAGTTTCCTGGCACACTACCGCCTCCAGCTGTTCATTAGTGGAACTGCGTGAAACCTTCAGCAGGGGTGGGTGTCAGATTGCCTGCATCGCATGCTAGTTTGCGTGAATGACGTACAAACAAAACGTGGACCCACTTACCGCTCTTGGTGGTCAAAAGCTCCACAGGGTGTCTTTAGTGATGAAGCTAGGCGTGCCAACAGGAGCACTGACTGAGTTTGTGGAACAAACAGGGCTGCAGGTGCTGGAACTTGCCCGAACAAAAAGCATTACAGGAAAGCAGTTCAACAAGATATGCAACATGGAGATATACAGGCCTCTCCACGCTGTGAGGCATCTGTTGGCCAGGTGCTCATCAGGGAAGGAATGTACTGACAGATGTGTTATTAATGCTCCAAAACATTACAAGACTACCGACTCTTCACACCTCCTCCTTTAACAAACTCGACACTGCGCGACTTTATTAATCAGTTTTGTAACGTTTATTCAAACAACATGGCTGCATCCTCAGTGTTGACAAAAAGAAGAGGATGGCAGCATTACTATTATGAATGGAAAGCAAGAAAAAATGAAAAATATGCAGCGGCCATTCTCGTGTCTGTTGGGGCCCTATAGGCAAACATTCACAGGGGGCCCCTCCAACCAGCGTTCATGCAAATGTACGAAATCTAAACTTTTTCTTAAATTTCAAATTTAGTTAGTAGAGTTTTCAAAGTATAAATACAAAGAACAATAAAAAACAGCAAAGTTCATGCAAAAACAAAAGGAATTACTTGGGGCCCCTTTAGGGACGTTTCCTACTGAGATGTCATTGCAAATTCTCCATTGGTTGTGGAGTAAAGTTGGTCAGCTCTTGCCCCCCCCCCCCCCCGTTCAGTTTTAAAAGACCGCTTTGGCCACAACATGTGAAGTACGACTCCAGTCATATTAAAACAAGCTCACTCCAGTTTGTAACAGATCTTTGGACAGCAGCCATGTTGGGACCATGTTGGGACCGTGGAACTGCTCAAACTGACAGACGACCAAAATTTCTGGCCAGAAATCCAAATGATTGTCCCAACAGCCACATCGTTGATCGTTCAGTAAAATTAATCAGACGTTGTGACCTCAAACTGCACGTCAAACGACAACCGATCTGGTTGCAATTCAGCCCAAAAATTAGCCAGGGACGACCAAATACAATACAGTGTCTGCCCAGTTTAAGATGGAGTAACAATAAATGTCTTGATACACAATAAATAGCTTTTCACCACACTACTCTGTCAACAAGGTGCTGTGGCAATTAATGCATCAGTCTAGTCATGCTTAGACATTTAATCACACTTCACACCACCTGAGTGAATCGTTTAACAAATCCTGTTTTCCTTTTTTAACACTGAATCATTTCAGGAAACTTCAGCACCTTTCTTGTTCAGTATTTTTATTTTTCCCCTGGCTTGGCTCCTTCGTCTGGGAGGTGAGTACACCTCGAGTGAATTTGGGAGCACATCAAAAATCCTCTCTGTCATGGCGAACCCTGCAGAGACTCATTTAAAGTGAGAATGCGGTCTGGTTTAAATCTGGTTTACAGCCAGGAAAACACACATTTAGTGGCACAGATTTTTTTTAAAAACCAAATCATAAAATGAGGTGATGAATATAGGTCTTACTGACGTAAACAACTTATAGTCTTGCAAAAGAAAGAAAGAAATGCGTCTGAGGATGGCAGCCATCACCAGACTGCACATGACTACTAGAGATTGGAATCAGTCCAGTTTATCTTTAGCTGTGCCAATTATGGATCCTTCACACTTTGAGAGAGATGCATGTTCATCATCACACAAATCACAAAGGAATTTACTCACATGGAAAAAATGCATTTAGTGTGTTGGATTTCTCTTTTTGGGTGATCCAATTATATAACATACAGCCGTATACCGAGACTGTATTAGGCTTCAATGGCTCAAACCACATTTGGGGATGCAAGTGATCAAATTTAGGCCAGTGAGCGAGCGTTGTTGTGATCATTTGCAGGTGAAAAAGTCTTACATTTGTAGAGCGTGTCTGGCACAGGACAACTCTCCTAAACACAGCTGGATACAGTTGATCTGCCAAACAACTCGGACCTCAGATTTTCAAGTTCATATCCAAACTGAATTACAAAACAGCCGCTGCAATCCTGCTCTGTAGCTCAAACGTACATTTCTTCTGTTTAGCAGCAGTCACACTTTCCCACAGATACAAATCTAATGCGAGTGTGGAAGCAACGTTTGATTGCAGCTTACTGGAATAAACTGCAGTTTGTTGAAGGAGGATCTAGACTCAATCTGTGACTCACACACACACCCTGAAATTGAAGTACTGTATTTATAAGTCTGTCTGAGAGCAGAACCCATGATTCCCTGCTGATGACCAGCACAGAGAATCAGAGCGCTTTAGAGAAACTTTCCAGAACACAGGAGCGTTCACTAACGCCACGGGTCACGAACCGTTTGCTGTTGGGCGACAGAGAAAACCTTCCTGTCATTCAACAAGGAAACTTTCAGTGGGAAGACTAAACGCAACAAATCAATGTGTCACACTCACTGCTGTACACCGACGTGCTCTTTAAAAAGGGTTCACAGGACTTTCTCAGTGATCTAGAGATTAGGGATGTCGGGATCAACATCTTTTTAGACCTGATCCGATGTCCTTTAACAGTGTCTGTCTGAGGGGCAAATAAAAAGGGCACCAGCTGCATGTGGTGGGACACAGCAGAAAGCTTCTCCACTCGAAGGACACTTTATCCCTTTTTATCTACCATAGGGGCATCCAAGAGGGCACTTTTGTCACGTTGTTTGCCAACATGGGGCGATTGCCGAGTCTGATCCGATTCTTACATTTACCTTAATGTTGATTAAATATGCATCTGACACATTGACATAACAGACAGTTGTAGCTACTTAATCAGACACCTTATTTTTCACAAGCTAATTGATCCAAATACTGAAGGTCCTGGTTCAGAAACATTAAGTTAATAAGCTTTAAATTATTGACATGATAGGATTGAAAGATTAACGGAAAACTGACAAAAGAAACAGGTTTAACCTGACAAGTTTCATTTTGGCCTGCCATCAACTGACTCAGGAAATTAATAAACATTAATTAATGACAGCTAATATGATCTGCCACCGCTGACTTTTGTAATTTTAGCCAACACTGTTGTTGCTGACAGTCGACAGCAGATAAATTCATGGTATGTGATCTGTAAAGAGTCTAATCTTAAGTCTTCAGATCCAGTCGCTGACAGACTCATTAAGATTTTCTTAAACATGTTTGATATTTGCGACTGACACATCGGTGTCCGAGGGGGACATACCGCTAAATAAACAGCTTCACCTCAAGTTAGCTTAGTTTTAAGTTTTAAGATCTCACCCAAAATCTGCACCATTTGCCCTCCTTTTTTGGCCTTTTCAGCACTAATGTCACTGCATATTAATGGTGCAAGCTTCTGGTTACCATCCATGTTTGTTTTGGTGCAAGAAAACGCTACCTCCTGTCATTACTGACCAGTGGCTCAGTGTGTTGTCTAAGTGTATTCACTCAGCAGTAAAGTTTATGCATTTTATTGTACTTAATTCTTGATTGTTGGTGATGTTGTTGTGTTGCACTCTGCTGTTTGATGTCTGTCTTTAACTACTTCTGTTGTGGTTGTATTTGTCTGACAGTTGCCACAGACACAAAGGGAATTTTCACAAAAGGATAATAAACTAAACTAACATCATGCTCCTTCCTGACTGTCGAAAACTAAAGACACATGTGCAAGTTGGTGGAAAGAATATTTATGGGACGTCGTGTTTGTCCAGTTTTCAGCTAATCTTCTGGTTTGTCCCGGGCTTTAGTTTTCTATGACAGTAAATGAAATATCTTTGGGTTTGGGACTGTTGGTCACCTTGGGTTAAATAGTCATGGGTTCGTCTATAATGAAAATAATGAACTACTTTGAAGTGAGTCTGATCTCGCGTAGGCAGGACTGGATCCATGCTGAATGCTGGACAATCCTGAAGTCATTAGAAGGCGGGATACGTACTTTACTTCCCTGAACCCCCCCCCCCCCCCCTCCTAATTTGGAAAGCAGCACTTTCCTCCATGATTCATTATCGTGCCGGCCTGCTGTTTACGTGCTCGGCTCCCATTCAGAACTTAATCACCGTTTCCTTCCAAATAGGTCACAGTCAAAACAGCCAGTCTGAGGACCAGATGAAGGGATTATCCCAGAAAAATGGCAACCCTCGGCCATCTGAGATTACCACACATGTTCAAATTTGATTCCATACCACAGCAGGTGGGTTTTTCCTCTGGGAGGGTTTTGCATTTTGCTGCATGCCTACCACATGGGAAGGGGTGTGTGTGTCCGTGTGTGTGCCGAGGGAAGAAGAAGAAGCTACTAGCGAAGGCAGGGAAAAAAACTTGTGTGACCTATTTCTAGATAGGCTGAGCCAACAGCCCTGTTGCTAGGAAAAGTCCAGAGTTAGATGCTGCAACATTAGTAACACTGAACGAGTTTTTAAAATTAAACTGAGTGAAATTTAAAAACATTAACAGCTCATACCCAAATTTAAAACTGTCTGGCTGCACAGTTATTTCACTTTACAAGCTTCACAGGAACGTTCAGCCCCTGTGTGAATAATAGAGTGATGCTATGTTCAAATAAAACTACCATAAACAGGGGGTTTGCTATTTAGGACCATTTTAAGGCTGAAGAAACAAAGAGGAATATTTTAGTCAAGAGACGGAACAAGCAGAGGCACTTTTAGGCCTTTTTAAAATGGTGAATTCCATAATAATGAAGGGCTTACGTCCTTATTCTAGTGTGTTTAGCTCCATTAAGATTACATTAGTGACAATAGTTTCCTTTAAGACAAATGGAAATCATCATTTTCACTATTGATTTATCATTTAGTCCATAAAATGTCAATCACAATGTCCCAAAGTCCAAGGCGACATCTTTAAATGTCTTGTTTTGTCCGACCAACAGACCCAATCCCAACGATACTGAACAATCAATGATGTAAAATAGAGAAGAGCATCAAGTCCTCACACTGCAGAAGCTGGAACCAGCAACTGTTTTGTTTCAATGGTCAAAATATTTGCCGATTAATTTTCAGTTGACATATTGAATCGTTTCAGGTCAAATAAAATGTCAGAAAAGTTCCCATCACAAGTTTCCAGAGCCAAATGTGACGTCTTCAAATTTTGTCCAAACAACACAATTTACTATCTTATATGGTCAATGAAAGCATCAAATCCTCACATTTGAAAACCTGGAACCAGAAAATATTTGGTATTTTTGTTTGAAAAGTGACTGAAATGAATAATCAATTTTCAAAATACTGGCTGTTGATCCATTAATCAACTAATGATTTCAGCGACACTTGTTTTGTTTGACCAACAGTCTGTTTACAAAGATATAAACACAGAAAAGCAGCTAAAACCAGAGAATATGGGATTTTCATCCGTGTATTAATTCAGTCTGGAAAAACAAAAAAAACGGGAAAACAGTCAGAATATGTAAAATAACTTTTTCCAGTTTTCATCTCAAAGTCAGTAATCTAATAAGTAACATTTAAAAAACAAAAACAAACTACTTTCCTACAATTTTGTTTAATTCCTTAAAATTGCACTTCAGGCTGCGCATGCGCACGGCGGAGAAAGTACAAAAACACAAAATAACAGAAAAACAGAAAAAAGACTTTGTTTTGGGGGTTTTTGTTGTTGTTGTTTATTTTATTACAATTTCAAGATGAAAACAGGACGCCAACAAAAAAAACTAAAATCAGATTCGTGTTTTGTTTGTTTGTTTTCCAGGTTAAAAGAGATAATTGAATGAACAGGTGACAAACTGACCCCATTTTTGCTTAAATGATTAATAGATTATCAAAACTGTTGCCGATTAATGTCATGTCCAGTGACTGATCAATTAATCAACTTGTTTTGCATCTGGGCTCCAGGTAGGTTCTGGTATTGGTTTTGGATTTCTCTTGGTAAAAATGACAGCTGCGTATAAAGGAGTTTGGTTTTATCTGTATACACATAAATATATTTAATTGATTTTCGTCTAAATGTGTTGGTTATCTCAGCCTACCTTCCAAGCTGAAGTCGAGCAGCACGTACTCGTACACAGTCTCCGTTTTGCTCTCCACCTGTGGTCTCTTCAAGGTGGAGTAGATTTTCCCGGGGCTGCTGTCCTCCGGGTCTTCCAGTTTCCGCAAGCCGCAGCCCATGGTCTCTGAGGCGGGGACGGCCGCTCGCTCAGCGCGGTGGGAGCACCGGAGGAGCCGACGGATTCAGCTTCTCTCGAACTTTAACGGGACCGCTCCATCCCTCCGCTGTCCTCCCGGTTAATCCCACAGATAATCGGCGGCAACGCTGGAACAGAAAACCCGCCAGTTACCGGAGAGAAGCTGATTTCATGAAGCGGCTGCTTCTCGGAGAAGTGTCCCGCTGATGGAGGAGCGCGCCGCCTGGAAGAAAGTTTCACCGCCACAATCAAGCCAGCGCGGATACAACCACTTCCGGTCCAACTTTCAAAATAAGACAATAAACGAACTCAGTTTTAGTATTCACTCCATATTAAATGTTAGTGCAACCAGTGCTGGAGGAAATATTCAGATCCTTCACTTAAGTAAAAGTACTAATACCACACTTTACAAATACTCGGTTACAAGTTACAAGTGTTACTTATTTAAGTATAATCTGGAAAATGTACTTAAAGTATTAAAAGTAAAAGAACAATGCAGAAAAATGTCACCTGTGATACATCATTAGATTATTACTCATGCATTAATGTAAAAGAAGGATTTTACTGTTTTAGTTTGAACTATTTTGTATAAAACTGCAACTAATAATTATTTTCATTATGGATTAATCTGCTAAATATTTTTCGATTCATCGATTGATTGCTTGGTTTGTAAAAATTCAGAAAATAGTGAGAAATGCTGTCACAATGACCCGGAGCACAAAGTGACACCTTCACAATGCTTTGTTCTGTCCAACCAACAGTCCAAACCTCAAATAATAAACCTAAAATAATTCAGAGGAAAAGCAGGAAATCCTCACATTTGTGAAGCTGGGAAAACAAAGCAAGCAATTAGAATATGTCAGCTGAGGTTTTATTGAAATGGGCATGTTCACTATTTCCTGACATTTTATAGATCAAACAATGAATTGATTGACTGTGAAAAATAAGTCAGATTAATTAAAATTGAAAATATTCATCAGTCGCAGCCTTATTTCTGGCTGCTGACAATATTTAATATTAGGACTGGAAATAATAATCGTTTTAATTATAGATTGTTCTAATTCTCACACGACATAATCTCAAGTTACCAGAGTCCAGGATATTTTATGAGCAAGAATCCAAAACTGATAGCCTTACATGTAAAGCAGCAAATCCTCAGACTGTGAGAATGGACCAGCCAGTGTTGGGTACTTAAACTTAAACAATTAATCAACTAAGAATGTTGTCTTCAGTTGAGGAATTGATTAATAGGCTAATCTTATCAACTGTGCCTGACGCCCATAATCCAAACCTGATCTAGGCTTTTATTCTGATAGCACATCCGTATAACGTCCGGTCTCACCTCGAGTTACGCTCGTTCACTTGATGTGAAGATTTCGGGGAAGAAAAGTTACAAGACACAAAAATATCACACATTAACAGAATCCCTCGTGTTCGGGTATTTATTTACTTATTGACTACTAAATTATTTAACAGAGGAGATCAGTGATGAAAATGGTGCCTAAAAACCTCAAATATAGATTTAAAAATCCAGCAGACAGAAGGTGTGAGAGGCAGGACAGTGGTGGCGGTAGGAACAAGGGAGGGACATCCACATGGACAGTTTGGAAACATGTTGCTGCCACCATGACTACCTCATAGGTAGCAAGCAGCATGGACAATGTTCCTGCATCGACTCGTACCCATTAGTGCACTGCATCACTTTTTCTCCACTGGAAGGGCACCCTAGAAGGCACTCATCGTGTTTTCTCCACTGCAGGGGCACCCTAGAAGGCACTGCATCACTTTTTCTCCACTGGAAGGGCACCCTAGAAGGCACTCATCGTGTTTTCTCCACTGCAGGGGCACCCTAGAAGGCACTGCATCACTTTTTCTCCACTGGAAGGGCACCCTAGAAGGCACTCATCGTGTTTTCCACGTAGGGGCAATCTCTAGGAGGGCACTGCATCACATTTTCTCCACTGGAAGGGCACTTAGAAGGGCAATTCCTCATCGTGGTTTTCTCCATCGTAGGCACCCTAGAGGGTACCGTGTATCACATTTTCTCCACTGAAGGGCACCCTAGAAGGCACTTCATCGTGTTTTCCACTGCAGGGGCACCCCCAGAGGGCACGTATCAATTTTTTCCACTGAAGCGGGCACTTAGAAGGCACTCTCATCGTGGTGCTTCCACTGCAGGGCAATTCCTGAGGGCGCACTGCATCACTTCTTTCTCCACTGGAAGGGCACCCTTAGCTGCACTCACTGTTTTCTTCCTCACTGCAGGGCACCCAGAAGGCACTCATCGCAGTTTTCTCCACTGCAGGGGCACCCCAGGCTGCACTGTAATCATTCTTTTTCTCCACCGGAAGCGGGCACCCCAGAAGGCAAGCACTCATCGCAGCTTTCCACTGCAGTGGGGCACCCTAGAGGGCACTGCATCACATTTTCTCCACTGGAAGGGCACCCTGTAGCTGCACCACTGTGTTTTCTCCACTGCAGGGGCACCTAGAGGGCACTGCATCACTTTTCTCCACTTGGAAGGGCAACCCTAGAGGGCACTGCATCACCTTTTTCCACTGGAAGGGCAATCTCTAGAAGGCATCATCACTCTTTTCCACTCCTAGGCACCCTGTGAAGGCACTCATCGCGGTTTTCTCCACTGCAGGGCACCCTCAGAAGGCACTGCATCACTTTTTCTCCATTGGAAGGGCACCCCTGGTGAAGTACTCATCGCAGCTTTCTCCACTGCAGTGTCTCCTGAAGGCACTGCATCACTTTTTTCCACTGGAAGGGCACCCTAGCTGTACCTATCACAGCTTTCCACTGCAGGGGCACCCTAGAAGGCACTGCATCACTTTTTCCACTAAAGGGCACCCTGAAGGCACCACTTGCTTTCTCCACTGCAGGGGCACCCTAGAAGGCACTGCATCACTTTTTTCCACTGGAAGGGCACCCTAGAAGGCACTCATCGTGTTTTCTCCACTGCAGGGGCACCCTAGAAGGCACTGCATCACTTTTTCTCCACTGGAAGGGCACCCTAGAAGGCACTCATCGTGTTTTCTCCACTGCAGGGGCACCCTAGAGGGCACTGCATCACATTTTCTCCACTGGAAGGGCACCCTAGAAGGCACTCATCGTGTTTTCATCCACTGCAGGGGCACCCTAGAGGGCACTGCATCACTTTTTCTCCACTGGAAGGGCACCCTAGAAGGCACTCATCGTGTTTTCTCCACTGCAGGGGCACCCTAGAGGGCACTGCATCACTTTTTTCCACTGGAAGGGCACCCTAGAAGGCACTCATCGTGTTTTCTCCACTGCAGGGGCACCCTAGAGGGCACTGCATCACTTTTTCTCCACTGGAAGGGCACCCTAGAAGGCACTGCATCACTTTTTCTCCACTGGAAGGGCACCCTAGAAGGCACTCATCGTGTTTTCTCCACTGCAGGGGCACCCTAGAAGGCACTGCATCACTTTTTCTCCACTGGAAGGGCACCCTAGAAGGCACTCATCGTGTTTTCTCCACTGCAGGGGCACCCTAGAGGGCACTGCATCACATTTTCTCCACTGGAAGGGCACCCTAGAAGGCACTCATCGTGTTTTCTCCACTGCAGGGGCACCCTAGAGGGCACTGCATCACTTTTTCTCCACTGGAAGGGCACCCTAGAAGGCACTCATCGTGTTTTCTCCACTGCAGGGGCACCCTAGAGGGCACTGCATCACTTTTTTCCACTGGAAGGGCACCCTAGAAGGCACTCATCGTGTTTTCTCCACTGCAGGGGCACCCTAGAGGGCACTGCATCACTTTTCTCCACTGGAAGGGCACCCTAGAAGGCACTCATCGTGTTTTCTCCACTGCAGGGCACCCTAGAAGGCACTCATCGTGTTTTCTCCACTGCAGGGGCACCCTAGAAGGCACTGCATCACTTTTTCTCCACTGGAAGGGCACCCTAGAAGGCACTCATCGTGTTTTCTCCACTGCAGGGGCACCCTAGATGGCACTGCATCACATTTTCTCCACTGGAAGGGCACCCTAGAAGGCACTCATCGTGTTTTCTCCACTGCAGGGGCACCCTAGAGGGCACTGCATCACTTTTTCTCCACTGGAAGGGCACCCTAGAAGGCACTGCATCACTTTTTTCCACTGGAAGGGCACCCTAGAAGGCACTCATCGTGTTTTCTCCACTGCAGGGGCACCCTAGAAGGCACTACATCGCGTTTTCTTGCACATTGGGCCACCGTAGAGGGCATTTTGTAACGTTTTGAAACTATTCAGTTATATTTTTGTACAGTTTTCCTCCCTCCATGTTGGTCTAAATGCTGTTTCAGAGCTTTCTCCACATATAATTTCAGTGGACAAACACATAATTCCTTCATTTTGTTTTAATTATTATCATTAAAGAGTCATATTTATGGAAAATATAACAATCGGCTTTGAAAAAACAACGTGTGAGCTATACGGCCCTGCACATATCTTTATTTAGTCATTTATTTACTCCTTGACCTACAGTTTAAGTTTTCAGTGAATAGTTTTTTGTAGCTTCTTAATTCTTAATTTCCTGCTTGTTCCCTGTACTGCTGTCAGCCATCTGCCCCCTCTTCTCTTTATCAACATAATTACCAGTGAGTAATCCAATCAGTGACCATTTATCACTGTTGTCACACTAGACTGTGAGGATTTACTTTCCTGACTTGTGGTCTTTGTAACTCAAACCCTGACTGCTGCCTTGACTGTTCTTATGTTATCTAATGAATCTGTAACGACATCCACCAGTGCTGAGGGGGCCACAGAGCATGTGGCCAGTGACCCCGCACACACACACCTTAATGCTGCTGACCTCCGACCTCTGTCACTCACTGATTTTCACTTAAGTCCATTAAGCGTACAGAGTTGCACAGCAGGCAACCGAGCACACACTCCATCTGAAGTCCCTCATTAGTGATGGAAAGATACACTTAAAACTGTTCTCACTCGTAAAAGTGTTGCCCCCTCATGTTTAACAGCTAAAGTCAGAGACCAGGTCTCTCACACCAGACTTTCTCTCTGTTTCCTGCAGGTTTACTTTGTATCAAAACAAGAACTTTATATCCTGAATGGCTGCTATATGAAGTGCAAAATGTTAGTTCAAGACACATTTCATCATCTGTGAGAATAAACGTTGCATGAGGCCAATTATCGCACTCACAAACCATCCATCCACACACACACACGCACACAGGCACACACACGCATACACACACACGCACACACACACACACACACACACACACACACACACACACGCACACACACACACACACACACACACATGCACCCACAGTGATAGGGGAACTAAAGTCAGAGTGGCAGCTGAGGCTCTGGGCCAGTAACACCAGCTGCATACCCTCATGCAAAAACTACTGCCAGGTGGTGCCTGTCAAACACCCACCCACACACACACACACACACACACACACACACACACACACACACACACGCACACACACACACACACACACACACACGTCATGCAGCACTTGGATCCATGTCAGTTCTCTGCTAATTGCTCATCTGGTCCCATTGTTGAGGACTTCAGAGCTATAATTGTTCTTGAACCGTTCCTTTCACTGTTTCGGAGAACGTGACACAGACCTTCACACCACATGGTGTTATTTTATGTACAAGACGTTAATTATTGTAGATATGGATAATTATAAAATTATATTAGAGAGGCCTTTGGTTAATAATAAACCTCATTATTCTGGTGTGATTGACTTAATTAATTGACAGCGTTGTGTGTGTGTGTGTGTGTGTGTGTGTGTGTGTGTGTGTGTGTGTTTTCAGCCACCTTAACTTTGGTCTGAATGAATGAGAGGAAGTAGAGGACGGGAGGAAGCAGCTGGCTGGATGAGAGGCATTATCAGAGGAAAGGAGGAAAGAAGTGGAAATCCTAAAAACAATATTTACAGTGCATAAACTGTGTATATATATATCTCTTTGTTACACACGTCCACCTGGCTGGCTGCTTCAGCACAAACACCTGCAGGTCTGTTTTATCCAGTTCACTTTAAGTTTGCATTTATAAGCAGTACATAAACAGTTAATAATTGTTTATAACACAGTATATATGTAGTTGTAAGCAGATATTTGTGTTTATTAATGTATTTGTTAACAGCTGTAACTCCTCCTGTGGGCATCCATAAGTGGAGGTTTGTGTATAAACAGATAATGAATGACAATAGACTAAAACACAGTTGTAATAACATAAAATACATCTTCATAGAAGAAGTTATAGCTGTTGACAAATACTGTACTTTAATAAACACTTCAAAAGGTCCTTATAGCTGCTCACAACTACATTACACTGAGTTATAAACACTTTATTTAATGTATACTGCTTATAAATGCTAATTAGGGGACTTAAAGTAAAGTGTAACTTAAGTACAATTTTGAGTTACTTGTACTTTACTTGAGAATTTCCATTTTATGCTACTTTATAGTTCAACTCCACTACATTTATTTGACAACTTTAGTTACTAGTTACTTTGCAGATTCAGATTATTAATACAAAATATAATCAACTAATAAATGATAATATATAATATAATATAGATTAACAGGCCATTCTGCATAATGAGTACAATTACTTTAAGTATATTTTGGTGCTAATACTTTTACTTGAATTAATTGGATGTTGAATGCAGGGCAGCGAGCCGTGGTCTGGCAGTGCACGTACGTACACGTGGGGGCGGAGTATTTTTACAGTGTAGTATTTCTACTTTTACTAAAGTAGAAGAGCTGAGTACTTCTCCCACCACTGCCTACATGTACAATAACAAACAGAGAGAAGTTGAGAAGCTGAATGTTGTTACACACACACACACACACACACACACACACACGCACACACACACACTTTGGGATGAAAGCAATGCTTCAAAAATAACTCACAAATGGTTTTAAACTTGACTCCAGCAGGAAACCACTGTCATTCAGGAGCTCCACCCGGCCAAGACGCGCTGGGAAGGAAACCCGCGGCCCTCCTTCACTAAACACAGACCTTAGTGTGGGAAGGAACTGGCCAGTTTATTCAGCACTACATTAAACACTTGATGACCTCTGACCATCCGCTGTCTCCCCTCAGCTTTAATTTATGACGTCATATGTATGTAACATCATTTTTTTTTTTTTTTTCATTTTAGTTGCATTTGTATTATATATCGACGTATGTTTTGTTCAAATTGTTTACAGATTTATATATTATATTTATATATTAAACAAATCATGTGATCACATGAACTTCAAGAAAGCTGATGAGTGACGTCACAGTAGGAAAAGCACAACAGGTGTATATATATATATATATATATATACACATATATATATATATACACCCATATATTAATAATGGCTGAATTCCATTTAGCTGCTTCACTTTAAGGTGAATCAAAATGTCCGCTGTGAAAAAGACTAATCGTTTCAGCTGTACTTGAACATTTTCATATGTTTTGTGAGTAAAAATCTCAATTAATTAACTTAATTTGTAAAGTAATTAGTAACTAAAGCTGTGAGATAAATGTAGTGGAGTAAAAAGTACAAAGTGGCATGAAAATAAAATAATCAAATAAAGTATCTCAAGTACAGTACTTGAGTAAATGTACTTGCTTTCCACCACTGGCAATATATAAATTAAGTTACTTCTACTTACAAGGTGGTTTTCTTTAAAAGGTTGTTATTTATTTTATTTTAACATTTTACAATAATCTATTTATTTTGTGTAGTAGTTCATACTTTTATTTTTTTATTGTTATATATTTTTTCTTTTATTATGCTTTTCTGGTTGTTTTGGTGTGCATTAGCCTCCAACTCCATTTTTAACATCCTACATGTTTGTCAGTTGCTTGTAAAGCACTTTGAGTTGTATTTGATTTGTTTGAAAGGTGATATATAAATACATTTTGATTGATTGATCAAATGCTCTTATGCAGTCTCTACACTCAGGCAGTGTGTATTATTAGATATATTATGGATATATGATATACAGCATCACAGATGAACAGAGGAGGCTCTTGTTGACCGTGTGGGCTCGTCTGGTTCGTCTGTGTTGGTTTGTTTGGTGATGGCGCCATCTAGTGTTGACCAGAGTCTTAGCTGAGGAGGGAGGAAGGTGAACATGTTCAGATTTAAGTCTTTGGGCTGTTTTCTCACAAATGTTTCTAACATATTTTATATATATACACACGTCAGTGCTGGAATGTAACTAAATACATTTACTCAAGTACTGTACTTAAGTACAAAACTGAGGTACTTGTTCTTTACATTTCTTGATACTTTATACTACAATTCAGTGGGAAACATTGTACTTTTTACTTCACTATATTTACTTCACTATCTTTACCAACATTTTACATTCAAAACATGATGAGAATATGATGCACTAACTATAAAGTATAGTTAAATTAGCTCTACTACAACAGTTAATTGCTACATACACACTAATACATCATCAATAATACTCTAATAATACATAACAGTATAAAACTCACAGGGACTTATTTTTTTTTTTTTTTTTTTACTTCTGAAGTATATTTTGCCAATAATACTTACATACTTTTCTTAAGCAACATTTTCAATACAGGACATTTACTTGTAATGGAGTATTTTTATTAGTACTTAGTAGTAGTAAAGAATCTGAATACTTCCTCCAGTGAGACACATTTAAATGAACTTAAAATAAAGTAAACGGCCTCAAACATTTAACATCCAGTTATCTTTTCATCATGTAAAATACGACACAGTGAATGCTCTGGGAGCGATCAGTACGTCTGAATTAGTGACACTAGTTGTCCTCATTCTGGTCTTTGTTCAAAGTAGCGCGCCCCCTAACATGGCCGCCGTATGAACCTGTCTGTAAGCCTTTGGTGTCACCGTGACCTTAAAGTGAATGGGAAGCAGGGAAATATTGTCTATAATAAGCTGTGGACAAAACACTGAAGGATTTGTGCTTCATCCTGTGTGCCGTGGAAAGACCAGTTTAGTGAACAGGGAGTGCTTCAGAGTGCAGGTGTGAGATGCTGCTGCTGTCACTTTGACCCAGAGAGTTTCAAAACACTGTGGGAAATGTATAAGATCGGTACACAACACCTGTTCTCCTTTACATGCAAATATTCCCCACGGAGCATCCTGAACAGTTTGACACGCAGATAACCCCCCCCACACACACACACCTGGCTGGCACACACACAGGAACAGCGGGTGTAAGTGTGTGATGATCTGCACAGAGACAAATGCAAACAGACAGAAAAATATCCTCCAACTCGAGAGACGTTTGCTAGAAACTTCAGAGGAAGAATTTGCTGTGAAGAAACAAAAGCGTGGACGTTGTTGATAATCAGTCGCATGCTGATTTATAACCCTAACAATTTAATGATCGCACGGCTTAACATTCACTCAGCTGCTGTAGATGTTTGATGAAACAAAGGGATAAGGAGGTTGATTAGCCACCCAGGTAGCGGATTACTGCGGCCTAATGTTTTCTATAGCTGTCTACATGAGTAATGGTGGAGTAAACAAAGGGAAAGTAGCTACCCCTTAATGTTTAATATGTTCCAATAGAAACAGAAAAGTAAACGGAGGCGTAGGGAGAGTATAAATGTATCTGAAGATGATGTTTACATGACACAGAGAAGGAGTTTGCAGAATAGGATGACCTGTTCCTCCGCTTTTTTTCCCCTCCCAAGGTCCCGAGGAGACGAGCAGACAAACCCAGCTGAGAACAGCATGCACCTGTCTACTGACCACACTGAACATTTTACACATTTGCACACACACGTGCACACGTACGCACACGCGCGCGCACGGCATTGGACCTCCAAAAGGCCTTTGCTGTGACTTTCTCACACCACGGTGGCAGCGTAGCACGAAGGCACGAGTTTCAGCAGAGAGACACATTCCTCTTTCACCCTTTGCCGACTCTCCGCCTGGGATCCAAAAAAACTTTGTTTAACTTTACGCAGCTCTTTTATTTAACTGTCACCTTCATCTCAAAACCTTTTGTCCTTTTCGCTGCAAGGCCGAGTGAACTGGCATTTAAATGTCAACGATAAGCCTGGAATAAAACTCACATTCTTTAAGACGTAAACAGGAAGCTGAATGCGTCTCCATATCGAATAGAAGCAACTTCAACTCCATTATCATGATCCTGAAGGACATGTGAAATTTGAAAGCAATATAAATGATGTATCCACCTTATTCCTAGCTACATGGTGCCTTGCGTGGATTATGGGTGCGACTTCTAGTTATTTCACTGAACCGGCATCTGTGAGAGTTAGCGGTATGCTTCAGGTGTCTTCCCTTTTCTCAGAGATTTTGGGGGGAAAATGATGTGGGAAAACACTGTCACCTTTAACAGGATAATGTGATCATACCTCTGCCTAATTTGTTGTCAAACTGTTGTCTGAATGTTGCAGAGCATCATGACTTGAACAAAATTTGCAGCCGGAGGCAGATGGTGTGTTTTTATTTAATTTGTGCAATGATGAGAAGAAATAATAATAAAACATGTTGAAGAAGCCGTTTATTTTTATCACCACATCAATCTGATGCTATTTCAGCTGTAATTCTACTGTATCTCACGTCATAAATGGTCTCAAAATAAAGTAAAATGTGATATAACAGCGTTTGCACCATTATGCATTTCAAGGATGAAACATGAGAAAAAGAAAGTTGAGAAAGGAGGCAATGAGCCGCTGTAATCTGTCTGATGTGTGTGGTTATTTTTTATTTTATTTATTACTTGCTTTCTTGCCGAGAGTCAGATGAGAAGATCGACACCACTTTCATATCTGCACGCTAAATATAAAGCCAGCAGCCAGTTAGCTTAGCTTAGCACAAAGCCCTGAAACAGAGGGGAAACAGCTAGCGTGGCTCTGTCCACAACAAAAACAAAGTGTAAAACTGACAAATCCCCAGTGTACAGATTTAAAACACGTGTTCATTAGTGAGCTTTAGAGGTGGATATTTTTACCCTTAGACAGAGCCAGGCTACCTGTTTCCAATCTGTGCTAAGCTAAGCTAAGCTGAGCTTCATATTTACGGTACACATAACAGTGGTATTTCCCAAAATGTCTAACTTCTCCTCTCAGGTGTTCTCACATCATTTATTTCCCGCAAAATCTCTAAGCAGAGGTAAGACACCTGTTAGCAGATGCTGGTTCAGTGAAAGGAATAACTGACTCGTTCTTGAAGGTATCGTGGAGCGAGGAATAAGGCGGATATAAATCAAAATACTGAATAAAAATAGAATAATACAAAACAATTCAATTCAATTCAGTTTTATTTATATAGCGCCATATCATAACAAAGTTATCTCAGGGCACTTTTTCGAATAGAGCAGGTCTAGACCGACTCTTTATATTTACAGAGACCCAACAGTTCCACCATGAGCAAGCACTATGCGACAGTGGCAAGGAAAAACTCCCTTTTAACAGGTAGAAACCTCGAGCAGAACCAGGCTCAAGGTGGGCGGTCATCTGCCTCGACCGGTTGGGTTGAAGGGGGAAGGGGGGAGCGGGAGAGAGAGAGCAGGAGGAAAGAGAACATACAGCAGCTCAATACAGCATAGATATGGTAATGGCATTGATGTTAACACCAACGGAAACAACACTAAGAGCAACATTATAATAGCAAACAAAAATACCTATAAACAAAAACATTTACTGTGCAGTCTGCGTGAAATGCAGCAAGTGGTCAGACGTTCTATTCTCGGCTTCTCTGAACACAAACATGGCAAATTCCTTCTTTCGGCGAATGAACGCTGGTTCCACACATACTAACAGTGAGGTGCGGCTGCGGAGCTGCAGGCACTAATAGGCCTCACCAGCTGACCACATTCCACAGCTGTGTGGCTCAAGGTCCAAACACACGCACACACACACACACCGCCTCGTATCTGCTCGGTCGGGAACACCTTCAAAAAATAATTCAGGGGATTCAGCGAGTTTAAGTCTCAACTACCTTCAAAGTGTTTCCACTATATGAAAAGGGCGCTCAGAGTTCATCTGGGATTTACGTCGTACGCCTTTTTAGACACGTAGCAGCCTTCAGCTCGGCCTTCTGGGATAAAAGTCTATTATTTCAAATGGGGGTAACAAGTATTTCTAAAGTTTATTGTTCCAAATAAACTGAACTACTGGATGGACTGACGTGACATTTTGTGAAGACATTTCTTGTCCCCAGAGGATGAATCCACCTGACTTTTCATACAGCGCCACCATGAGGTTCACAATTGCGGTTTTGAGTGAAATATCCCTACAACTACGGGATGACAGCCATGTTCCCCTCAGGATGAACTGTAACCCCTTTACTTTTCATCTAGCGCCATCATCAGGTCAGAACTTCAATGGAAAACAGTACAACATGTTAGCAACAAAGCTGCTAGCATGGCTGCAGGCTCCTGGTCTCGTTTCATACGAGATGTAGAGATGCTGAAATTGTTGGTGTTTCCAGTGGGTTTTATAAACCACTTTGCAAATATTCACAAAACTTTTTTACAGCTTAGCTTCTCTGCTCGAGTGTGAACCTGAACTCTCAATCGCAGCAGGTGGTTTTAGTTTTAGTTTGCTACAAGCGACTCAGGCTGTAAAATCACCCATTTTAGCGTTATTATGAAAGAAACGTAGTAAAGGTCAGCCTTGCACCAATGTGTAATCCTTTTTGTGTGTTTATTCTCCTTCTAAACACATATATGTGTTTAGAAGGAGATCGTATCCCTCCACGTATCCCTCCACTTCTGTTGCTTTCTGCAG
>SEMN01000672.1:0-160000 GCA_005408345.1 Macquaria australasica
CTGACTTTTCCGCTAGCACCATCAGGTGGTCAAAGTTTTCACTTATCCAGTGAAATATCTCAACATCTACTACATCCACTAACACCACAACACCACAATGAGGCTGACAATTTTGGCAACTATTGGATGGATTGCCATGAAATGTGACATGCACATTCATGGTCCACACAAGATAGCTTGTAATAACTTTACATCTAGTGCCACCATCAGGTCAAAATTTGAATTTGTCTAACACTTAAATACTTTGTGTTTAGTGCTAATTAGCAAATGTTAGCATGTTAACATGCTAAACTAAAATAGTGAACATGGTGAAGATTCTACCAGCTAAACACCAGCATGTTAACATTGTCATTATGAGCGTGTTAGCGTGCTGATATTTAGCTTAAAGCACTGCTAAGTGTTGTACAGCCTGTAGGTTGCTCCATTATATTCTTTACTGTATTGTATATCAGAACATTGACAAACTACATATACATATCATCCGTCCAACAATATAAATTTTACTTTTTATGTCTGCAATCATGTCATTAGGTTTTGGCAATCACAAAGTCAGATTTGGAGCCACAGCTTTTGCTGAACTCAGTTCCATTGAATAGGTGTCCTTATCAGTTACAAGGTCTTATCATGCCAAGGTGTGGCTACCTCAACCGAGAAGCTTGGCATGGCTGGGTGTCCACCAAATTAGTCCCTTATACAGCTGTGTGTGGTTTTGTGTGTTGTATGCATGTGTATAGCTAAGAAAAGGTAGCATTTACACGTGTTCATTAATGTTTTGTTATTTTAAGAGTATGTCTTTTATGCAGTTGATGATTGGTCAATACCACATTTACTGTCAATGGGAAGTGACTTAATCAAGGTTTTATTTATTTATTATTTCATTTGTCAAGCTTTTTCCTAATCAAAATCAAGGGTCCAAGGATATAAGGTGTTGCATGTTATTGATATTGTAAAGCCCGCTGAGACAAATCTGTGATTCTGGGCAAGAGAAATAACATTTATTTGACTTGACTTTTTACCTATTGACTTAAATATGCACCTCCTGGAAGGTTTAGTATGGTGTTGTTTAGGTGTTATTTCAGGGCCTTTTCCACCCTTATTAAACTGCACCATGCACAGAGAAATACTGGAAGCACAAGATTTTAAATAGTAGCTGTCACAACCTTCAAAATTATTAGTATACAGTAGCTAGCAAAAGCTGATATAGAGAAACTCTAGTACAAGAAGTCTAATTTTAGTATTTTGTGTACACTAAGCAAAACAGACAGATTAGATCAGTCTTTGTGTTTGTGACTAACCCTAAATAGATTGCATGTTTCTCATCTGAGTCATTCTGTCTGTTCTCAAGGTTAAGGAAGCCTAACGCCTTGTCTGTCTGACTAAGTATATAAAATGAATACTGCAAACATCATTTATAGCAGCCTAATAGCAAGTAACCTCAGGATCAACATTGACTCTTCAGGTAATTGTTCAGATCTGACAGTGTTCAGGAATAGTCACTGAATCACTCCCAGTCAACCAAATGAGCAACAGCTGCAAACCTGTGACTAACACAAAAACTGCTGCATCATGTTCTGATAGAGACAAGTTCAAATGGAAGAGGAATAACAGAGAGGGTTTTTTTTTGCTTTGTTTTCTTTTGTTTTTTATTTATTACACAATCAGTTCAGTTTTCCACACTCACCACCAGATGTGCCATTGTTGATATTAAAGGCTCCAAGTGCTGCATTAGCTATTTTACTCTTAGTGATAACTTCACCTTCAGCATAATGGCAACTTTAACAAATTATCCATTAGTACACTAAAGAAATGTGGGCTGAATTGCCAAACCCTTTTATAATTCATTATCTCCTGCACTGTTATGGTTCAACATTCAAACACACAGTACGTAATTTCTAACAGGTGCTGGATGAAGTTTGAATGCTATCGGATAAAAAGAACAACATCATAAGATAGATATGACTTTGGGCGACAAGCCAAGAATGATTATAGACTTCTTGATGGTGTTTACTGGTATGCCTGCAGAATGCAGAGAGCAGAGCAAACAAAGGACACTAAGTCCTGTTTCTAATTGCATGTTGTCAGCATGTTGGAGCGTTTGGAGACATCTGAAAATGCAAGTCAGGCTGATATTGTATTCTGTATTGATATTGCTTTACCATCTCTCTACACACTGGGCAGATGCATATGCACATACACAAAGATGGTAATGCACTAATATAAATGGTGATGTTCAATACGGCAAATCAGGCTTTTCTAATTCTGTGGGGGCAAAGGGGTCTTTTTAACAACTGTGATTTCTGACAATAATACTACTCACTACAAAGTTTTTACACTCCAGAAAGTCCAATTGGGTTGAAAGTGTTGACAGGTACATTAAATCATAAACTAAAAAAAAAAAAAACATCTTGCACACTGTTCATGACTACTTACTTTATTAACAATGTTTCGGTCCGTGATGAAGGTCTGAGGACAAACGTGTTGTCAGTAAAGTCAGTACAAGTCATCTACAAGGTGCTGGATTTCACAACACAAAAGACTACCAAAAAATAACCACCCCCTAATGAAAATGACAAAATTACATTCTTGTGGCTCATATACCATTACTATAGAAATTAGCAAAGTCACCCACGCACTTGAAATTGTAGGTGCAGTGAGCAAAGCAGAGAGCCACCTGAACACTGCAATGACAGCAGTGTGACTGTGGGGAAACACTAAAGATAGGTATAGACAACGTAAGGCTCTGCTGGTATCACCAACCATCTTTCAAAACACGACCTGGATGCCCCTAATTGCTCTTTTAAATTAAAATCTGCAACCCACCAGTGCTGCACAGCACACACAATAACAGTTAGGTTTAATGATAAAAGAGCAGTCCAAATAGCAGATAGGCATAACCAACTTAATTTAACAAGAATGTAAAGGAAATCCTATCAGCATGGTGCTCAGTTCACTCTCTTATCAGGTATTTTGATGACGTTGAGCTACATTAGACACAAGAGCAAATTAGCATCAAAGTCATTACGTGTTTACTGTATCTTTATATCAAGTTTGTGTCTGTATGTAGGCTATTATTATGTTATATTATATGTTATATTATGTGTATGCATTTGTGTATGTGTCCTAGTGCATATTTGCAGCATGAGTGTGTATAGTGTCTTTGTGTGATTGTGAAATAAGGATGAAAGACAAGAGAGGAGAAGAGCAATAACTTTCCAGCTTGGAGCAGTGTGGCACCCGTCCAGTGTAGTCTGGCTCACAGGATTATGATAAACACGCACACACAAACACACACAGGCACGCATGGATCAAGGCACGTATTGTTAATTCCCTTGAGAAACCAACCACAAACTGGCTCTGTAATGCAAAGAGGAAGCATTGGGTCTCGCTTCCGAGGAACTTCAAAGGCGCTCATTTGCTCAGGGAGATTTTCTATTTAGATGCTATTGCAGCCGTGGCACCACAACAGCACAATCACATATCTAGTAAACCCAAAATTTGGAATTCTCTTATTTGACCTCATTCTCTCTCCATCCCATCTCCTCTCATTTGCTCACACATTAATTTTTCCACTGTTTTTTTGAAGTCTTACAGCTTGAGTGAGAAAAATATACAGTGCATGCATGCTTGACATAGCTCTCCACATCAAACAGCATAAACACTGATGATAACTTCAACTGCCTATTTGTTTGTCTTACACTTTGATATGTATCTCCATCTTTATGTCATGCGTTGTTTTAGTCAAAGCTTTCAAGTGTCCCGGTGATTCATGTCCTGTCAAATGCTTTACCTCCCTCCCTCCCTCCCTCCGTCGGTGTTCTTTCATTTTTTATTCTTTCCCTCAATGCGTTTCATCAATAAGGTGAATCTATTGAGGTGAAGATACTTGCTCATAACTTCTAAACCTCATATAAACCTCATAAACTTCCCTACATGACTATTGTACCACTTAGTACAGAATGTGTGTGTGTGTGTGTGTGTGTGTGTACACGCCTGGTTCCACACAGTCATTATGTCCATACAGACAACTCATAAACATAACTGACTGATAAGGAAGAGGAGACGTGATGAGTTAACCTCACCTTATCCCAGGGCCCCCAAACACACACACACACACACACACACACACACACACACACACACGCACACATGATTGTACACTTACTCAGAAATCAGACCAGCCTCTCTTGGAGGATTGCGATAGGCTATCACAGGCCATGCCATACACAAACAAAGAGGCAGACGAGTCTCTGGACAGAGAGGAAAACGTGCGCAGACACACACGCATGCAAACACATTAATATCATACCTGCACATCCTGGTAATTGTGTGTGTGTACACATACCCATGTGTGTGGTAAGGGAAATTAAATGAGTGAGGCTGTAAATGGTGAGAAGAAAATTAAAGGCTTTAGAAGTGATTCAACAGTTTCAAGTATTACTGGCTGGGCAACATAAATCAAGCGAACCTAGTTAATTAGTTTCACCAAATTTGAGTTCCTGGTCATTATACTAAAACAGATTTTAATTTAGAATGGGCTCCTGCAAATGTTTTCTTTAATGTATATCCATACATGACACTTATATGCCAGGCATTATATATTACCAGAAACAGCAAAAAGCAGGGACATTAGTGTACAAAGTAGTACAAAGGAGAGAATTAGATAGAAATACATCGTCAGCGTCAGTACTTAACCCTCACAGAATCTTACTTAACTTCCACTAATGAACACTTTGTTAACAAGCATCACTGGCCTTGAAACCTTAATGACACCATCTGTCTTGTTATAAGGATAATTAGACTTCAATATTATTTCTGGAATTTACAAAAAGGAAAAAAGATGTAATCTGGCTCTTTGCTGCCTTTGGTCAAACTCTTTGACCATGCAGACCTGCCTGCAAACCCTTCTACCATGCACTGTGATCAGGATCAAATTCACTCAACTGACATTGAAATACACTGCCCTCAGGTGGTTCATGTCAGGAATGCCTGGAATCATTCCTGCACATAAGGAGCCCTTTGTGACTGGGATTATAAATCAAACACTAATATGCTAATGTAAGATCACAAATACACATTTATGTCACCATCATTTATGCAGCATTAAAGCAGCTAAAGTCATTTAACATAGTAAATTGTAATATCTACCAAATCAAAGGTAAAAGGAATCACCACCCCTAACTGCAGGTGCTCATAGGCCTGTTTTCAGGTGCAACTGTGCAATAGTTAGAAATATGAGGAAATATGAGCACATACACACACACACACACACACACACACACACACACACACACACACACACACACACACACACACACACACACACACACACACACACACACAAACAATACTACACAAGGTAGGCAAGTTTCCAAGCATTACATAACTCTGTTGCTACATGTAGACATGGCTGTTTGCCCTTTTATCAGTCCAGTTTAGATTACTATCATTACTTAGTGACCAAAGTGTGATAAAATTCTTGTTTGTTTAGATCCACTAACTCCATCTGTGAAACACGCTCCAGCTCTAAATCTCAAATTGTTACTGATTATTGTTAACCGAGTATGGATGAGTTTGAAAGTGAAATGGGATGAAGTCATTAGATGAAGCAAAAACATATGGAGTAACTGATGTCATGGGCAAGGGAAAGGTGCTCTTAGACAAAAGCTAGTTGCCTTATATCAGTCAACACATGATGATAAAATGTTTGCATGGAGCACTGCAGTGAAATACCTACTAAGTGACTAAGTGGGGATGATTTTGGTGTATATGTTGTCATCACTTGATCACTTGGAAAATCAACCAAAAACCAAAAAAACCAAAAACAAACCTTTTGTTAGTTGAAATAGCATGTTAAGATGCAACACACATTTATACTTTTGATCAAATTAACTGTATGCTACCTAAGGGCATCTTTAAGGCCAGAGCAACACAATGGCATGTCAGTCATAAAAATATGGTGCCATAAAAACATGAGAGCACACATCCTGATGTTTGACCTGTATTCGTGCCTGGTTTGATAAGATCGGCCTCATAAGTATGAATGGGTAGTAAAACCTAACTCTTTAATTACTGTATCTATTTCACAACGGCTGTGTTAAAGTTGTGCAAGACTGTGCATATATCAACAAGAGAAAAGCTGGTCTAGATGTCTATTTTGTTGAGGTCGTGCAGTAGTTTACTATGTGGCCTGCACATCCAATCTTCAGGAGATTCGGGGGTAATGTGTAACATATTTTGCTGTCATGTAAAAATTAATTAAATCATAATACTACTTTCTTGAGCTAAGGTTTGAAAGAACTGAAAAACATTTAAAACTTGCCCAACAGAAACAAATTCCTGAGGACCTCTCTCCATTTTTCTCCTGTAGATCAGTTAGATGGCCAAGGTGACTTGTTTGGTTTCCGGTTCGCAACCTCTACTGTTTCTACTCTGTTTACTGGCAGATTACAGCCATGCGTAAAGCGTAGCCTATACCGCCAACTTACCGCCAACTGCTTTGCAACGTGCCTAGTTTCTTCGCTTCAAACCAGTTGCTGGAAATGCACCTAATTCGCATTTCTTTATTTGCGACATTTCCAAAGTTCACTTAAAATTCACTTGACAATTGAAGGGAAACATGGTATATTTGAAAATATCAGGTTTTCTTATGACAGAGGAGGCTTCAGTTCAGGCACGTCTCATGTAATTCAGTTATGCAACACCTGCGTCACATTCTGTGCTGGATGCTACTCGAATGCTGAAAATTGTCTCCCTTAAAGATAGATGGAGGCAAATTCTTTTAAATCTCCATTCTGATAAGATCTGCTTTGTTACATAGACTCTCTCAAAACACATACACAAACACTCTTTCTCTCCCTCCCTTTCTTTCTCTCCTCTCTCATATGTCATACCCCCTCTTGGTTTTCAGTGTCAGCCGGTTTGATCATAACATTTCACTCAAATCTATCTTCTGTAAGAGGATCCAATTACACACACATAAATGCACGCATGGCTTTTGTTACAAACACAACCTGACGGGGCTTATCTTGAAGAAGGACAAGCATTATGGAGGCCCCTATGTGTGTGTGGTGCACATTGTAGAAGAACAAGTGTGTGATCAAAGCCAGCAGGTCTGTCTTCGCTGTAGGTCACAGGAGGTGACAGACAGAGCTTCCGACACACAGACAAAATGTTCAAGCAATGTATGAGGGAATTTCTGATACAAAAGATTCCTAGAAAGAATTAGTGCTATTTAGTTCCTGGAAGAAAGGCCCATGTCACCTTTGGTCTCTTTAAAGTCTGCCGAGCATAAGAATACATTAAATACATCCAACCATATGTTGTGTGTTTGGATGCTATGAGCCAAATCCTTGGCGACACGTCCAGGAAGAATCCACTTTTCTTTTTTGTTTGACTTTCTGTTTCAACTGCATAGTGATGACTGACAGGTTGGTTAAACCTGTCCATCAGGGTTACCACTGGTTCTTTTCCAGGAAGCCAGGAACCATTTTAGGAAATGCAGGAATTTTGAATAAGAGGAACCTAGTTAAAATTTTTGTTCCTGGTCTCTTCCTCCTAAAATTCTCTGCTACTACTGAAGTGCTTTCCAAACCAAGAACTGTAGAGTTTGCAGTGCTGAACGTCCCTGACTGACTGCACAAATAATCAAAAGCCATGAATGCAACACCTTGTGTACAGCATTCAGACTGCAAGTAATCACTGGTTGCTGCGAGCATAAATATTAGGCCTTGTTAATGACTCACCCTTTCCAACTCAGCATATCTCCTTGCCAGCATCCTTTCAAGCAACACATAGTCACACAATAGCAATTACAAAGAACATGTTGAGTCTGTGTTGTTGTCTTGTCCCTTCTTTAAAGTATTAATATTGTTTTGGCATCTGATGAGCCTTCAAACTCATAGACCTGTGTGGTGGAAATCTGAAAATAAAGAGTCACCAAAGTCTTTGGAGTATTTATTAAGCTTTCTGCAGAAAGGACCCACTGATGTACACTCAACGGGTGCCACAGTCAAGAGGGTGAAAAGAAGTGTGGTTACATTGTCTTTATAGAGAAATCTTACATTTGAAGGTTGGGCTATCTACTGTTTACCTCGGTTGCCCACACACTGTATCCTCCCAAGGAAGAAACAATTCGCCAGTCAGATAAGCAGTTCCAAGGACTAGGATAACACACGAGAGAGTCTCACAACAATCTCCCAGAGGTCAGCTACAGACAGATATAGAGCAAATTTCCATTGCACCTGTTACTCAAACTGTAGGTTGCTTCCTGGATTGCATCTCATTGTTTCACAGGTACCTGAAACAACATGCCCCAACCAGTGCAGCACCCTTGCATTTTTTAAATGCAGGGTTGTTTTTGGTCTGAACACTCGTGTTTGAAAGCCTCTTTCTGATTTCAGAATCCGACAATTTTGCAGCCTTCCAAAATAGTCAATTCAACAACCATTCCCACTTTGAACAGCGGTTGGGCAAGTGTGCAGAGGTGTGAAAGTAAGGCAGGGTGTGAATTCCCTTCTCAATCTCTCTTTTCATTCCCGCCTTTGAGTGTGGCGATTCAGAGCAGGTATAAATATTTGTACCCCTACAACCAAGTTCGTTTCAAGCATACTGAAGCCTTTAGTTTCTCATTTAGTGCCTGAGTTAAGTTCCTGCAGCTCCTTAGTTCCTGAGACTGTTTGATCAGGAAGGACCACATAGTTTCTGTACACACATCCTCGGCTCGTCCATTCCATTCCTCTTTCCCTACTTTTTGACGTAATTTAAGGCTCTTCCACTTTCCCCAACATGCATCTGTCATTTGAAAACCTATCATCAATCCGTGTCACTGGTTAATATTTTTCCTACTGCTGATTAAAGATTGGAGGACAAATTCTTCACTTTAGGCTTCAATCTACATTTATTATGAAGCTGCACCATCTCAGCTCATTTGCCTTGTTCTTTTGCATGCAATCACACAACCTCTAACCGTTCTATCTGAATGAACAGCGTAAGTTGGGATTTGAGGCCCAGTTCTCACATTCGTAACATACTGATGCTTCTTTTATATCCTCAGGTCATGAACATGCTGGGGCAGAGAGAATCCCTACATTAAGTCTGACATTTCCTAATTAGGATCATTTCAACCATCCATGTCAATCCAGTTTATCACCTGGCATTTCATACACACATTTACATCATGGGGTTGATTGCACCACGTCAGCTCTACTTAGCTCTTTGACATGTCAGTTCCACACAGGCATCTTCCACGAACGCAGTCACAGTAAGAAAATATGTTGCATGAACAATGTGCTTGACTTAGACTGACTGAAATTCAACAGCTCGTTTAATCTGAACTTTGAGGAGAAAAAAACCTGACAGCGAGGACGTCACTGAAATGAAAGAGAGGATTATAATCTTTTTTAATGCAACTTAAACATTACAACCATCTAATCACCACAGGAACATGAATACCCTTTCTAAAACCCCTATTATCCAACACAACAAAAGCTATTGTTTCCCACAATGCACAAGTCTTTCCTATGTGGAGAGACTATCCCTGTGAAAGACCTGGCTGGTAGTATCAAATACACAGTTAACACTGCACGTCAAACCCTCCGTCATTGGATCCAATGGATAAATCACTAAATCACACCACAATAGCCGTGGACTCAGCTCATTCACACAGGCCACATGAAAAGGGAAGGAGAGAAAGAGGGAAGTCTGACTTCCATGGCTCAGGCCAGCTAGACAAAAGGCTCTGGAACAGCACTGCCTCGGGACAAAATCATATGACACTGGCGCACAGGAAATCACCCAAATTGTCCATTGTCTGGGACAACATCAAAATCCCTCTGCCTCAACGCAGGGGCAGAAAACTGGGGAGAGAGAGAGATGAGGGAAGATGGATAGGAGAGGGGAAGAAAGTGGGAGAGTGAGAAGTGAAGGAGGATGGGAGAATATGTGTTGGCGTTTTCATGCCATAGTTGAAGGGTAACAAATAGGAAAATGTATTCTGAATCTGCAGTCGCCATTAGAAGGGCACCTGTTGATGTTTCCTCTTTGTTTTTATTAATGTCACTGATGCCATTCTTTGTGTTTTGAAGATGACTGAGGTGCATGATAAGTACAATAATAATACCATGACTTTTTTGTGTGTCTCGTGTGCAGTCTAAAGCATGCTAGAAAGCAACTGTAAAAAATGAAGAGTGATATTTGCAAAGCAAACAACTACAAAGGAAGCAAATAAGGATCTGTTTTACTACTCTGTATTGACACTGGCATATTCTTTCCCCTGATTCCTCTCAAGGCTTTTTATTCATAAGGGAAGCAGTTGTGTTAATGCAGCCTGTATCACGTCAGGAGTATTTAACTATATTCTTGTTATTTGCAAATTCACTGATCATGCAATATCAGATACGTGTCACCAGAAATACCAGACTTAGCACAATTGTTACATTGCTTTCTTTGCAGTCTCTTCAACCTATGTAAGTGTTTTACTTTTGTACATGACTTAAAGGTGGGGTAGGCAGTATTGTTATGGCGTCATTAGCCAACAAATCCATAATAACCATGCAGCATATTGTAATTCAAGTGGTCTGAGAACAAACCTCTACCTCAGACCCTCCTCTTGGCTCTGTTTTCAGGCTTCAGAAAATTTAGCCCGTGACGGGAGACTTTAGCCAATCACAGGTTATTTCATAGAGGCGGTGCGTTTGTATTGGCTGTTTTACAAATGTAGACGCGCGTATACATTCCTTCAGATGGTGAAAACCTGATTCAATGGTGGAAAATCCAGCTGAAAAAACTGCAACTTGTGATAAATTAAAGAGCGAGCCCTACAAGGCATGAGGTTTTGCAGGGGAACCGACTCCTTCTGCTGCCGGTCGAAGTTGTGGGTTTGGTGGGAGGGGCTTAGCGAAGTGTTCGAGGCGGCAGAGAGAGAGGCGGAAGGTTTTGCATAGGTTGCACAGATTTTGCCTACCCCAGCTTTAATGAAGGCCAGTGAAATATACAAAGAAACTTTAATTGAAATTTTTGATTTTTTCATGGAGGGCACAAACAAAGGGGAGGTTGACTACAGCAGTCCAAGGCCTGTGTCAGGGTTATTTCATGGACCAGCACCCTTTTATGTAAGAGGTGTTAATATCTTGTGTGAACAGAAACTGATTCTTTCTCAGTGGTAATCCAAGGTGCGTTTGTAGTGTAGGGTAGTCCTCATTTTGTGTGCTGAGCACTCATAGCCTGTACTCCCCAGAGATCACCTGTCTGTCTGTCTGTCTGCCTGTCTGTCCAAACATTCGGTCACTAGTCACAATATATAGTTTCATCTCCTAAAACAGCTGGTCACTGCAGTTTTTAGCAAACATTACTCAAACAGGAGAAAACAGTGCATTTGTTGGGGACTATTTTCATCCGTGGATTAATACACATTTTGTGCACTAGTGAGTATTTATCGCAGCAGTATGGTGTATTGTATGTGGGATTAACTACTGTGGGATTAATTTAAATACAGTTCCCTTTTTGGTAATGAAGCAACATGTCAGCCAGTGCAACAATAGGTCTCATTGATGAGTTTTTATTCCTATCTGGCACAGAGGAATACTCTTTATCACACTTTATCTACCACACAATGCTTATTAGTAGGATCTATTTATTGTTGGTTTTTGGCCATATTCACTTCTCCTCAGCTGAAACTGCTTATTACTTCATTAGTGCTGGCTTATACTGTTTTGTCTTTTAGTGTCTTTAGTACAAATAATATTAACAGAATGCTTTTCCAACTATCTTAGCTTACAGTTGGTTAAAAACTCAGCTTGCCATTGTGCTCCTCACTTGGAAAACCATTTCCTCTGGCAAAACCCAATGTGATTTGGCTCAGCTTGAATACATAAATCATTTTAACCATTCAACTAGGATCACCAGTTACATATTTTTTAACCTAACAGAAAGTTCAGGTTTTATATAAATCATACTGCACACAAAACAAATGCAAGTGAATAAAAACACTATGGCAAGCACTGCATAATGTTTTTATCTTATGTAGCATTCACTTTGTTGTTTGCCTTGTCCTTACTTACTGTTAGTTTGTCCTTCTCTAATTCTTTTCTGGTTATAAATTCTTAGCCTGTATGAACTGACTACAGTTTAATCATTGTTGTATTAATTAATCAATAAAACAACAGGCCATAAAAAGCATTTCACGGAATGAGACAACCATGGCAACACTGAGCAATCCAGGGTTTGTGAGGACAGTGCAAACACTCAAATGAAGCCAAGAGTGTGGAACAAGTTCGATCAACACAATACAAGGTGAACCCCCACCCCCACCCCAACCATCTGTTCAGGGATGTATTTGAACAGGTGAGTACAGTCAGCTAAAGAATGATGTGCAGGTAGGCAGCCAGCCAGCCTGTCAGGTAGAGCCTGAGGCGACACTGGCTCTCTCATCTATTCAGCTACACAACACATACAGATACAGATGGCTCTCCTCTGGCCTCCTCATTCATCCTTCATTCTACCCCACCCCCACCCTCTCTGGGAACAACACCTCCCCACCACACACACACACACACACACACACACACACACGCTTACACACACATACATACACTTCCTTGTAGTTTTTTTCCCCCCGTTTCTTTCATTCATTGAGATTTTGTGGTTGTCTCTCCAATGAGTATCTGCATTGTTTTTTTGTTTGTTTGTTCTCACTGTAATTAAATGCAGCAAGTGTGTGTACTTCATAACAATGTGACCAGATGTGGGACCAAACCGCAGACAATATAATGCTAAATTGTCAAAAAAACAACAACAACAGAGTTTGAGGGTTTTTTTCACAATTGGTGAAGTAAAAATCCAAGTGACAAAACTTTTTTTTCTAAACTCCTACAATTAAAAAGCAAAGCAAAACAAAACGAAAATAAAAAACGTATGGTCATTTTGGAGGCTGCAGCTTGTATTGTATTTTGTTATACTGACAGTTGATTCTATCATTTTGTCCACTCTATATCAGTGAGTGTAGGCTAAATAACATGTATAATGCAAAAATACACGCGTTTGTGACTGTAAAACTTTTTTTCTTTTCTCCTGTTAAGATGAGATGTTTCTGCAGGATCCCCCTCATAACACAGGTTGCATTCATGACCACATGTCAGTTAAACAGACACCATAAACAAAGCTGACACAACTCCTTTGTTCCCAAAACTAAGAGAAAATGGACCAAAAGAGCCAAAGAAAAATTGCTTGTTTGTATAGTATCACCAACACACAGCTGTTAATATTAATATAAATATGACAAGAATGAAGTTCATATACCTCTGTACACTGATGTACAAATACCCGTCAGTTACCTTGAGTTTATTCTGCACGACAGTGAGCAAACAGCAGTCAGCTTGCACAAACACTTGATTGTGCACACACCTAATCACTTAAAAAAGGTTGTGTGTGTCTGTGACCTTTAGAAGCCTAATAGGTCATTATGCAAATGACTCCATCCAAAAAAATAAAAAAAATAAAAATAATTTAAACTCAAATTCAAATGAAAATTCAGTTGGACATCAGAAACAGGAATCTGCCTCTACACATCTTTTTTTTTTTGGTAAGCATGGGCCAGCTGAGGTGCCTTTGAGCAAGACACTGAACTCTCTGTCCTGTAAAAAGGTGATGGTGGTGATGGTGGAGGGGGGTCCTTAAATGTTTAGAATTTATCTTTAAGATTTTCTCTACTTGTGTAAACGTCCAGTTTTCTTATTTTAAAGTATTTCTAACGATCCACTATGAAGACCACTATGATCCCCCTTAAACAATCTACTAAAACAGCAGGACTACAGTCCCTGACTGTGCTAAGCCTCCACTAACCGAGCATTGTTTCACTGTTTGCTTGAGTATGAACATGAAGTTTACCCATTCGCTTGTAAAAAATCTTAACAATAATAACAGTCACACAGGACTCTTCCCCTTTGACAAACTGAAGTTTTAGTTGTGGGATTATGGCATGGATTAGAGGCTGACACTTATTAGTGTTACCATCTGATTACTAAAGGATGATCCACAATGAGTTAGGAAGGGGCTCCGTAGGGGACTGTGTAAACGGCTGTCTGTCATGAGTTTATCTGTTAAGTGTTCAGACAGGAGCTGTAAAATGAACTATAAATAAATGCTTCATTCACAAACACCAGCTGAACACTAAAGGATATCCTGGACAAAAGTGTGCACCAACCTCTTTCTTCAAAAGGATGGAGATCTGAGTTTTTGAAGTCTGCTGCAGTCCGGTCTCGGCCTTGCGTCCAGTCTCAAGAAGTTTTTTTTTTGTCATCTGAGACTGGAGCTGTGCTGTCAAACACCTGTCGGGTCCCATAGATACATACTTTAGTATCTTTAGTATCACATACACCATTTCACTGTCATTCAATCTTTATTTTCCATTGTGTGTTTTTTTTTGAAGTAATGTTTAGAATGTCGTCCGTATTTTATCCATCCATCCATCCATTTTCTATACCGCTTTATCATCAGAGGGTCGCGGGGGGCTGGAGCCAATCCCAGCTGACATTGGACGAGAGGCAGGGTACACCCAGGACTGGTCGCCAGTCAATCACAGGGCTGACACATAGAGACAGACAAACATTCACACCCACAATCACACCTACGGACAATTTAGAATCACCAATTAACCTAACTTGCATGTCTTTGGATGGTGGGAGGAAGCCGGACTGCCCGGAGAGAACCCACGCGGAGAACATGCTGTGAGGCGACAGTGCTAACCACTGCACCACCGTGCCGCCCCCATATTTTATCTTATGTCTATATTTATTCATTTAATCAGTGAGGGCCCCTAACTATATATTTTTGTTGTAATAGTAAAATGAATATAAACCCTTTTGTCCATTCCTTGTAGCCCTTACTTTTAGATTGTCTCCTTTACTGCAAGTTGAGTTTTTTGTGATATACTCTTAGAGATCTAACCCTCATGTTATATCTCTTGTTATTAAAAAAGTATATGAAAACGTATGCTTATGGTTTTATTCTAATGTTCGGGGTAATACAATAAAATCATTGGAGCTTAACGTGTTGTCATCCTCTTTTCAAATATGTCAGTGACATCACCAGCACCAAAGTTTTTATTTAGTAGCTTTATGGACAAATGTGTGGAAATGTGTCATTTCATAAATAGCTTGTAAAACTGTATAAGAATATTTAGTTTCTTATATAATGATTTTTTCTCAAAGTTTTAATTTCAGTAAGACAACAGTATGAACAATATTGAATGGTCACAGTTTTGTTTTTTTTGTCATAACTTGGACTCCATCCCTATTTGGACTCGGTCTCGAAACTGTCCGGACCTGGACCTACGTGGTCTTGACTACAGCCCTGGCCATGATTGTATTTATCTTACTCTCACATTTTTAGTGTTTTGAGAAGTACTGCTTCCATCTTTCAGCCTCACACAACACTTGTGACAAAATATTCAAATAGAGCCACAACCAGGAACCTGTGTGTGTGTGTGTGTGAGTGTGTGTATGTGTTGCCTATCACCTTTTGTTGATCTTAACTTGAGCTCTTTGGGGATTACAGAAAGCACCATGCAAACAACACCTATCATTACCTTACAGTCACGCTTTGGAGAGATTAGTTGTGTTCGCAAAGAGGCCCGCTGTCACCTAATGTGCTTTCGGTCCACCTTAAAATGACAATTGTCATCTTTTATGGACTTTCTGGTCAGACAGACATCGCTCCTACTGTGAATACCTAGTGAGAAATTAAAGGCTGATTAATAAAGAGCTTTTCAGGCCGTGTGACAACCTATAAAATGAGCTGCAGTAACTTGTAGTCCATTATGGAGCTTTGGATGAGCGTTAAATCCAACTGACCAACATAATGCGATGTGTTCTTATCTGTCGCCCCACCTAATGTGTCAATAGCTTGTCTTCTCTTCACACCACGCGGTTAGGATTAACATGTGGATACTAGCTCAGGATCAACCAGCGAACACAGGTCATGCCTCGTTGACTTTGTTTTAATCAGGAGCAGGATGTGAGCTCTGCTTGGCATACTCCACATCAAACGTGTGTGCTTTGAGCGGTGTGACTGTGTATCGATGCGTCAGTGATGACAATAAAGAGCATCATCGGCAGTTGTGTCATTTTACACCTGTGCATGTGAGGAGTTGCAGTGTATTGTTGGCAGTTTGGCAATATCATGGTAACGTACTGTATTACCATCTGTACATCTAATCGTTGAATTTTTTTTAATTACTTCTGTCTGGATTTATAGGTATTGTAGCTTTTGCTAACACGCCGGTGTTGTTGTGTATGTTATCCATTTGATTCGTTCTTTGTTCCCAACTTCAAATGTAGATATGTTGAGGTGTTGTGATCAAATAAAAAATGTAAACTTTATTAAAAAAAAAGTTGCGATGCATTCACTATTCTGATAGCAAAAACTCTGCAATTGTCAACATGTTGGAAAGTGTTAATTACCCCACATTATTAAGTCCGTAAGTCCACCAAATTTTTTGCAGGAAGATTGGACTTTTTGGACTGGTTCTTTTTGTTTGTCAGCTTGGTTGTTGTCTCACTTGGTATAAAAATAGCTCTACTGTACACATGCACAGTCCCAAAAGGAAGAGAACGATTGATTTTGGACACTCTTTGATCGATTTTATTTTAGCGCCACCAAACTTTCAGTGTTCCAGCAAGTGTACCCCATGGTCGAATTACCCATAAAAAGACACATTTTGCATGCATATTTATGATCTGAAGAGGGGAAACAAAGAGGGATTTTGGTGGTGACCCTATGACCTTTGCTGTAGTGAAGTGTAGCCCGTGGTGTAGTGTAGTGTAGTGTAGTGTAGGGACTTCCTCCAACCACCCCCTACACACTCTCCCTAGCCACTTCCACTCTGTTTGCGCATTCACGTGGAGGGTCGGCCACATTAAGTGCCATCCCAAACCATGAAGTGGGGAGTGGAAGTCTACATCGATGCTGACTTACTGACCACGTGCAACACCATGTTGTGTTCGTCTATGAAGACGCTCCATACAAATATAAGTTTCGTGCGACTACCCGTACAAACATAAACTGCTCAAACTAAGATAGACATTTAATTTTGTCATACAGACGTTAACAACTTACATTGTATTTAGGATCAAATATACCCTTCTCTAGTCTAGAAAAACGGTAGACGTGTTCATTTGATTGTAAAGTGTTGAAAAACCAAGCAGCTTATAAACATCAGAGTGAATAGATCATGGCAACAGTTGCCACTTCCGAAAGATGATGATACGAAACCATGGTTACGAAATGTTACGACAGTTCCTGTTTCTGCCGGAGAGAGGGAAGTTCATCCCAAAGCTTGCCACTATGTATTTATATGCTACACCTTAATGAAGGGTGCTTCATTCAGCTGTGAGTGTAATTACAGAGTTTCACTCCATGATGGAGTGGGAGTGGGGAGGATCCGGTTTGAGAAAGGCCCGTAGTGTATCTGTCGCTTTGTGAAAGTCAAGATGACTATCTTCATGCTTACTCTGACTGAGGACTGCAGTCACACCTTTCACTTCAACCAACCATGACCCCCGTGAGCCAATCATCTCATTGCTGTAAAACATTAAAAACTGCGCCTTTCTCTGTCATTTCATTGTCCCATTAACACTACCCATCTCCACCCCATTCACCTCCAGTTTTCATCAAAAGTTAGTAAATTACTAACTTTTGCTTTTCTTTTGAGCAATGGAAAAAAAACGTGATAGTCATTTCAGGAAAGAAAGCAATGTATGTTCTGCAAGTGAGGGGGTAAAGACGAGCACGTAAAATATCACAGGTTTTTGGGGGGTTTGGGGAGGGAATGAGCCCCACAACACACACACACACACACACATACTCATGTTCCACACGCCCCTCTTACTCCTTTTCACCATTATCTCATGTTGTCATCTCCCCCTTTCAAGATATGGGGATCCTGTGGCAAGACCCTAAGACCCCCCTCTTTCCCAAACACACACACACACACACACACACACACACACACACACACACACACACACACACACACACACACACACACAGAGGTCCAGTGTTCTCCCCGGGGGGGCTTGCCAAGATCAAAGGAGGAGTGGTGAAGGGGACTGAAGGAGCAGATGAAACAGATGAGGTGACCTCGCTCATCATCTTTTCTCTCAGCTTGCTCTGTCCTTTCTCCATATTGGATACTAATATTCCTACTTGAAGGCAAACTTTCGTGTGAATTTCTATTCAAGGCAGTGTTTCATTTATGTTAAGTATTTGTTCTGACAATTTGCCATTGTGACATAGCTTCAAATACACAATGACCTTTTGTGTCTGTTTTTGAAAAATATGGCCAGTGGGGTGTAATCTGTTGCTGTCCTAACATTTGTACATGTGGTTTTTATTTTTCTGGTTAGTTGCTGCTATACCTGTTACAGGTTTGTAATAAATTAGCATATCATTAATCTTGAATTGTCCTTTTGGTGATCCAGCACGTCTTGCCATCCTGTGCAAGATAACTTAGTAAAAGACAAAAAAATATAAATGATAAATATTACTTATTTATCATTTACTCATTAAGTTTAATGTATAAGAGCATCTACAAGGTCTTGAATGAAAAGCTGGGAGGGTGTTTGCTATCAAACACTGCCACCATGTGGAAACTTAAAGTCACTGCAGGGGGGCAAGCTCCATTTACATAGGCGTAGACAAACTGAGATACTGTAAGTTATTTTATTGAGATAACAATTAAGTATATAAAATATCAGTCAGGTAACAAAGTAAAGTACCTTTTTTCATAATTTAGAATTACATTTTATTGCAATTCGGTATTAACATGTAACTAAAGCATTCTCCCACATATCCACTTTGCTTGGAATCATTTTTATTAACTGTTAATCCGTACATGGGACCCAGCACCCATTTTATTTGGTGGTGGAAAACTGTATTTTACAGAGGTCATTTCTGTTTCTTTCCATTGCAATTTGTTGCATAATTCCTTTAACCACATTTTTCAAACTTTTACCATGTAACTATATATTTCTTGGTCAACTTACTCATACAATAGAATTTGAAAAGGACACAAAACCTCAGCTCATGGTTTTGGGTGGAGCTAATTGATGAGCTAAATGGCCTTAATGACTGTGAACCAGCCTTGAGGGGGTTCTTCTGTCAACTGGTTCAATTTCCTGCCTCGTTCTGCAGGCGCCTCTTGGATAGATTTCTTGGTACCTCTGGCACCCAACCTGGAGCTAAACACACACACACTGTCTAGTAGAACTGCCCAATATTATTGTCTTCATCCACCCAGAGTAAGTCAGTGATTGAATCAATATGCAGTTGGTGTCAGACTATGTGTGTGTGTACTTGTGAATGTGTATTTATGGGTCTATGCATGTGCATTGTGAACGTATCATATGTATGGGTGTCTATGGGAGGTGCAGGAAGGAAGACAGGGCAGGGAGAGTACTGTCATATTGATCGGCCTGTGTGTGTGTGTGTGAGTGTGTGTGTTTGTAAAATGCCAATAATGACCACACAATACTGTGTACATCCACAGTAGGACACACACTGGCTGACCTCTAAAAGACATTTCCATGGATCTGACATGGAATTCACAGCTACACACACACACACACACACACACAGTGTTGATCAACCTGCCTAAAAATTAATTATATTCTTGTCATAAAATTCTATACTTCTATATTTTGTAAAAAAAAAAAAAAAATAGCTTTGAGGAATAATCTTGACCTTTTCTTTGAATGATTCTTGAATGGTAAAACTATATGTTCAATTCACATTACAGCAGAACAATGACACAGTCCTGCTGAAAATCTACTAGTGTTATTTTTATATACTACCACTGGGAGTCGCTAGAGCCAGAATGGTTCAAATGCTACACATACAAGTGTGTGGTAGGGTGACCAATTCTGGAAAACACAATGTGTGCACAGAGTGCATTACTGTAATACCTGCTACTGCTGTGAGGCAAAACGTGGAAAGTTAAGAATGAGATGACTTTATTTGAGTGTGTCACATAACTTTTGGTCCTCTTATGGTGGGAGAAGAGCCATTATAAAAAGAGTCTCCTGCACTATTCATCCCTGCAGTGGGTATTAGGCTGTGTCCTCATAAATCTACTAAGCCCTCTGATAGGTGATACCTCATACTTTCAAACTTATCAATATGATTGACTTTGACTTATACATAATACTGTAATATTGATTATGACCTATTTGACCTCTCTGACCTTACCCTGCAATGATTCAATACTGATTCATCAATATTATACCACATTTGGTGAATAACATTTCCCACACACACACTCAACTCAGCCCTTTGAATCAAGCTTTATCCACTTCTTTCTATAACATCGCCAGCAAACAACAACCAGCTAACAACGTGTGAAGCTAACTAGCATGCTGGCTACCTGAGTCAAAGAACAAACCAAACCTTCCTCAGCTACCTCACCTTAGCAAGCAACAAAGCATGCACCAGGCTTACAACCAGCTACAACATGTTAAGCTAAGCAGCTTCTTACACAGGGTCAAATTAAAGCAGAAATTCAGCACTCAGACATTTTCATTTGCTCGGGTACATGGCCAACATGCAGACACTGACGATAAATAACTTACAAAGTAGCACTGTTCAAATGACTTATTAGACAATACTGTATATTCATATACAGAATAGTGCAGTAGTCTTCTCCAGACATTCAACATAACTCCAGAATATTCTACAAAGTGTATCTCCTGCTGTGGTTGACTACATTCACTCCAACTTTATTAGCATCTGACAGCACTTACAGGAGCGCGTACTGGGCAGGGCTGGGTCTAATAAGGCCTCACCTGGGTCTGGGTAAGAAAAGGCAAATACTGCTTTTGTTTAAGGCTTGGACACAGATCTGAGCACTAAACAGTGGTGAGAGAGATCATATTGTTGTAATTCTTGCCAATTAATGTTACTACGTGGCTGCTAAATGAGCTCTGATGTTTGGCAGGGTTGGTTTCTATAATGCTGTTTAACAAGAGTATGCAGGCATACACATACACACCTTTTCCCCAAGCATGCTGACACCATCTGGCGATCTGCTGATAGCTGCCTGATAGCAGCAGTGGGATTATGTGTAGTTTTATGCAGAGAGCATTGACTGCGTGTTGAAGTCCTCTAGATGGCAATGCTGTCTTCTGGATCTGCTTCATAATCAGAGAAATGGGAGCAGCCCTGATCACTACAAGCCACCTTAATGACTTAGTAACCCTACATTAGCTAACAGTAGTACTTATCTGTGTTATTAGTCCTAGAGTACTGATGTCACCATGTGATACAATGAAAAATGTTGTTATGACCCAGGTTTGGTTTAGTGTCCTGCACCTGTTCTCAGACAGTCTGTGGTCTTATAGAACAGGATTCTTACCAGAATAGGCAGAGCTGTCAGGAGACTAAAATGAGCCATGGGCCCCTATTGAATTATCCCACACACACACACTTTCCTCCAATCCATCTTGACCAGAGTCCCACAAACCAACTGATATTCCCATGCTGGAATACTGCTAGCGCCATTTGCTTAAGTTTACTTGTCATGGGGAGTACTAGCCTGCCAGACCAGTTATATAATGTTTTCTGTTGCTCTGGAGGAGATTTTTAAAGTCTGTGAAATTACCTGATGATATCATCAGGGATATCTCAGTTTGGGCTTAGAGACTACACATTTTCAGTGAAAGCCTGCATTGCAAACTGAGGCCTTTACCAGGCAGGGAAGTCTAACAAAAGATGCTACTGAGTTAAATCAAGGGAATGTAGGATCCACCATTTTTGGAGCTTGACCTAAACTATGACTAAAAGTCAGAAAATCTGTGCTGCACATATTTTGACCATTGTTGTATTTTTTTCTTGTTTTTTTTTCTTTCATATGTACTTCTCTTGAAGAAGTCCAATACTGATCACAGGACTTACATTGTCAATGCAGTTGTAGATAAACAAGTAATAGAGTAATATTTTCTCCTTCCTAAGTTGTTGTACTCTCCACTTCAAATAGGCAGAAGAATAAGGCTGGTCTAAAACATCAATCACAATCTCACAAAAAGTGTAAAAATGTATTTTCTGTTGTAGCAGGTAGAAGTGACAAAAATTTTAAAGAATTGTGGAAGATCTCATTTTCAGCCATTGGATCTCAGCAGCTCAGAAGCCCCTAACATTGTTCAGAACTCCCCTGATGCTGCTGTCAGCAGGACATCATTTGTATTGCAAAAATAAAACTATTTTCTGACCTGACACCACAATGGTTATGGTTTGGTAAGATTAAGGTTAGGTGCATAATTTAAAAGAATGTGTATAAAATGTGTTACTGCGTTCATGTCAGATGAGTCAAGTGGGTTTCTTCTTGTTCTAGATTACAGCTATTTGGTGTTGCAGGATGATTTGGTGATATCGCATAATTTGAACATATTTAGCAACAAAGTTTTACATAATCTTAACATTCACACTATATAGGTTTGGGGTGGTTGGGATGGATTCACTCACAGTGGCTCTGGCGGGAATGTGATCTGAGACATTATGGTTTTGGGATCGGTGTAACCAGCATGCCGTCTTGCCTTGCCATCCAAAACTGATCGCAAAACAGTTGGGCTTTAAGCAAGACTCGCCTCCCACTGTGGCTTCCTCCCTTGCAATAAAACTTTATTAGCATCTGACAACACTTGTCTTAATGACTCACTCTGACAATGATCTAACACATATACATGTGGTTATTTCACCTTATGGAAAACAGGCTGCAGCATGGCAGCATCTTCTACAAGCTTGCGTCTCAGCCAGCCTGCCTGAACAAATATCACCAAAGGCATTCGACTCAGATAGAGTTATACACTTCACAAATGGATTGTATAATTTATGTACTACACTATTATTTTGGTGCTGTCATTTTATGTGTTAAGAGGTTTAGCACCAAAATCATCTGTTTCCTGCATGGCTGGAGTAACCTGTCAGGGGACCTTGGGGCAAACATTTTAATTGGAGCCCCTATTGACCCCACCCCCCACCTTCCACCCTCTGTGCAGTGTGTATGTATGCTGTCACCAATTTCCTGCACACAGCAGACAATACATGGCTGTTTTATTATATGACCAGAGAACTACCAGTACTCTTGTGCTAGAACAATAGTTGGCCTCAGGTTTACTCTGTGTCAGTCAGTTTGTGGTATGTTGATAAAACACAACTAAAATTAGCTCCACCTTTACCAGCTGCAACATTGAAGTGATGTACAGATGAATGCATCAACAAGTATTATCCAAAATGGACTATTCTGCATAAGGAGTACTTTTACTTTTGGTACTTTGAGTATATTTTTATGCTAATACTTACTTAGATGTACTTTTACTTAAAGGATCAGTGTGTAACATTTAGGGGGATCTATTGGCAGAAATGGAATATAATATTCATAAATATGGTTAGTGTAATTTGTTAGTGTAATCACCTAAAAATAAGAATCATGTTTTTGTTACTTTAGAATGAGGCCTTTATATTTACAGATGGAGCAGGTCCTCTTCAACGGAACCCACCATGTTGCACAGCCATGTTTCTACAGTAGCCCAGAATGGACAAACCAAACACTGACTCTAGAAAGGGACTTTTGTGTTTTTCAAGAGATTTGCGACCACCATAGGTTCTCCTACACGCTTGGAAGGGGAGAGTGGGCGGAGGGGTTATCAGTTGGTTGCAATCTGCAACCACACTGCTAGATGCCACTAAATCCTACACACTGGTCCTTTAAGTCAAATTTTGAATGCAGGATTTTTACTTGTAACAGAGTAATCCTGCACTGTGGTATTACTACTTTTACTTAAGTAAAAGATCTGAGAACTTCTTCCAGCACTGCCAAAACTTACAACTCGATTCTCATCATATTACATCCTGATTTCCTTCCCAGTATTTAACCTACCAGGAGGTGTAATGAGCTAAAACCAAAGGGAACAGAGCTAAAAAATAAAAGGCAGATGAACTCCTTTATCAGAGCTGATCAACTCATGTTTTCTTTGCTCGAGTTATTTGTCTTGTTATAGAGAAGGATTAGACTTAGACCCTATTCATTTATCTCTGAAAACAAACAAAGGTCCTCATATCTTTTCCAGTGAACACATAAACAGTTTCTGTCTTATTTTACCACCCAGGTTGTGTGAACAAGACCAGTCGTGGTATTTGAGAAGTTTTATTTTTTATCTTTTTTTTCAGCATTTCTTACAACAATACAGACGTCACAGAATACATAGTTTTACAAACACAAAGCACACCACCACCTTGGTTGCTGCTGCTGCTGCTGTAAAGGGAAAGGGGGGAAATGCTGCGGGTTCTGGGAGGTTGCCAGTTCAGCCTTGACCATCCTTCTTTTCCAGAGACTTCCCTCATCCGTTATAGCTAGAAAGAACCTGCCCTTCATGGGTTGCCATTTTGGGACCTTTTTTGCAGCATAGCAATGTGATGGAACAATGGAAGAAGCTTTCTTTTGAGACATGTAGGGGTAAAAGAAAACGTTTCTAGACTATGATCTGAGCATGATGTTACTCCAAATGAGAGGAAGCAGAAATGGAGGTTAAAAGAAGAGGCTCAGTTGGACATTGTAGCAACTAAAGAGCAGTTCCATGGTTCTGCTTGTTTGCAGTATAGGAATCTCATCATTCGATAAAACTAAAAAAAGATCTTTCCTTGCTTTTTTTTTTTTTCAAGGTACTCTGCAGAAAAATTACACCACCTAAATCTTGACCATCTAGTCTCGAGTAGTTTATTATTACTTACATTTTTTATTCCTGTACAGTGAAATAAAATTTCAACGGATCTTCAAATGATCTTTTTTTAAAAATACAGAAGGCTTCTTTTATTCCAGCCATTTTTTCCCCAAACATCGTTCCCAAACCCTTCCAACTAAAAACAGGACTTTGATATTATATACTTCTGTGTGTGTCTGCTGATGGTAACGTGTGTGCATGTGTTTGCATCTGTGTGTACGTGTGTGTGTGTGTGTGTGTGAACTCTATGTCATTTACACCCAACATTGTAAACATACATAGAACTATATTACATGTGCTTGCACTGCATCTTGGAGGGGGAGAAATTTTGGTTTACTTCACTAGAACACCACAAAAGGGGGAAGATGGGGAGAGGGGAGGGAAGGGCTCGTGAGAAGAAGAAGAAGAAGAGGTGTTGGAGGAGGAGGAGTGTCAAACTCCTTTTCAAGGTTGTGAGGTTATTCTCAGTTTGGTTGAAAGCTCAGTTTTAGTGGACAGGCCCTTTTTTTAATTCTCATAAGCAACAGGGGGCATGTATATAAGAGTTTTCTCTCTGGAATAGAGAACAAAAAACAAATAGAAGCTTTCTGTCGAGTCTTCAAGGTAGAGCTCGTTGTTCAGCACCACCGAAATGTGAAAGAAGAGCTAGAGGGGAAAAAAGAAGTCTGCATTTTTCTGTATCAAGAAGTTCCTTTCAGCTCCAGCAGCATGAAGCTGCCAGGTCTCAGCAGGGCTTAGCTGCGTGTCGGGGGTCTCCACTGACTAAAAGTCCTTCAGCGGACGCCCCATGTTACATGTACAGGGAGTCATGTCAGTGAGGCAGAGGAAACAAGCCTGTTGACCAGTGGGAATGCAGGTCTCTGTGTTTTAATTTGTTTTTTTTTTGTGGGTGGCCAGGCAGCCAGCCAGAGAGTCAGCGAGTGCTGCTCAGTCACTCAGTTTCATCCAGTTTTAACCTCCTGAAAGAGCCAGTGGAGTCCCAAAGACAGCCGTCTTGTCTCTGTATGCTCTTGGAAGGTTTGGAGCTGCCGACCCGGGCCATGACAGAGAGAGAAAGAGAGAAAACGAATGGCGATCGACAGGGAGGATGATGAAATCCAAGATGAGAGGAGGAATGGATTGGAGGGACGAAGAGGCGGGGAGGAGGGGGGCGGGTGTGCTCTTTACAAGTAGACACGCCTCAGGTCTCCGGGGGAGGTGATGGTGTTGCACTGCGGGCACAGCTTCTTGTTCCCCTGTGATGGATGGAGAGACAATAGTTAGCTTTGTTGCTTGGAAAATGAGTTAAAGTGAGAATAAGGTGATATCTACGTCACACAAATGCATTGCCTCATTCACTCTGTGTTATAGTGCTGAAATGATTCATCAAAGGTAGGGTTGGGCGATATGATGGTATATACCGTGCGACAGTAGAAATGTGTCAATCCGCTGGCCATATCTCCCACCCCTAGTCAAAAGTCAGAAAATGTATCACCACATTTTTGATACTCTGTTAATTTATCAAACTAAACTATAAAACATTTGTTGGTTCCAGCTTTTTAAATGTGAGGATTTCCTGCTTTTCTCTCTTTTACGTCAGTTTTGATATAGGAGTGGGCGATATGGCCTAAAGATCATATCACAATATTGCGAGATATTTTTGCGATAACAATATTTATGATATATTAGACAGAACTACAGAATAAATATTATTACAATATGATTGTACAATAGGGCCGTGGCTCTGTGCTCTTCTTTAACGGAACTCTGATCAGTCATTCATGCAAACTTGAGGCAGACCACATTTAGTTAATCTTTTGGTATCTGAATCGTTCTGGTTTCCGTTTGTAGTCTGTGTAGTATTGACCAATCATGTTTGAGTGGGCTTTGTTTGCATGCAAGTCCATGTGGAGAGCAAAAGAGGCAGAACGCATTGGCCGAAATGCAATCTCTGAACAGACAACGATTTATCTTTTTTATCAATCTCGGAACCCTAGAGATTAGCTTTTTTATTTATTTATCTGCATTGAAATTGTCGTCAGATGATAGCCGATGGGTTCTGAGATTGCTCATTGAACTGTAAACAATTATCGGCGCATGGACGAGGAAGTCTTGGCCCGGAAATCCGTTATTCTGATATTCGCTGGCTACACCGGAAGCCTTGAAACATTGGCCGTTGCCCCCAAAGGCTAAATCGTTGTCAGTCAACATCCGATGGGTTCCAAGACTGACATTTAGTAAAATATGTCCAGCTGGTGATTAGCAAACTAACTTGTGCTGTGAGTTTTTCCTCACAAGACATGAGTGAGAGCCATTTGTAAATACTTTCTCCCAAGTTGTAAAAACTCTGAGCTGAATCAGATCCTCGTGTTTCGTCTCCCAATGTATTTAGATGATGTCGTATGAGACCTTTGCTGTGTGATCAAGGGTTAAAAGGTACCCTGTGGAGTTTTTCACCACTAGTAGTATGTGTCTTTTGACAGGTGAGCCAAAATTTGTCATATAACTACTACTTCCTCCTCCCTCTGAGTGAATGTGAACCAGCCTGTTTGCAGCAGAGCACCACCTCAGTCCTCCCTTCAGCCCTCTGTACTGCTTTGATAGTGTGCCATCTGCAGTAAAGCAGCAGGTGATAATATGCAACACAGGGCCAACAGCGTAACAGCATACTGACTGGGAGGTCTTGACCACTGTCCTCCACCTTTCTTGTGTTGGGTGGTAACTGCTGGCTGTCGGCACATTCCTGCCAACAGTTTTCACTGTGCTGGTTTTGCAGTGGTTACAGATGTATGAATAAATGTAAATGTCAAAATAGATAAAGTAAAGTGGAACATCTGGAGTTAACTAGTAGAGGAAGCTGCAGCAATTGCTTATTTTATGTTATGAGTGCTTACAGCTATGATAGAAGTCGTGCTAATAATTACTTCCCTTATTATGATTTAATGTCATTCTACATTTTATACTCTCCTGAAAAGTGACCTGTTAGACATATTTGAGCTACAAAACTGACCATCACCCATAAAAAAACAACTCTTTGGTATGTGGAGACTTTCTTCAGTCCACGTGTGTGTAGGGTGTGTAAAACATATAGCGTGTGAGTTTAGTCTTTCCCCGAGAAACACTGTGTGTGAGACATCTAACACAGGTACAACAGAATGCAGAGGGTACCTGCACCTTCCAAATCCTTGCAGGCCGGTACAAATGTACAGACTTGTCTGACCCCAAAGATTTATAGGCTTCTTTTCCTGTAAGCCACTGAATAAACTCCTTTGGAGTGGGTGCATAGACTAAGGTAGTCTGAAGGGCAAAAACTGAGGTGGTGCAAGAGTCTGACAGATCTCACACCCTCCTGCTAAGAGGATTTGTGGCTCCAGAGTACTCAAAACAGTCTCTTCATGTCTCAAGAGCGAATAAAGAAGAAGAAGGAAAAGTGTGGAGGTGAAGAACGGGAGAAGATGAGAGGACAGAGGATGAAAGATGGAGGGTGTGTAAAAAAAGTCTTGAAAAAAATAGGACTATGAACCTGACCGGATATTCAATGCCAGTTTTTGTGCTGTGGACACATTTTAGTTGGTTTCCAAAAAGGTACTTTTCTGTGTAAAAAGTGTCCAGTGTACACACAGTTACAAAATCTCTCCTCAGTCTCAACCTGGTATGTCATGTCAGGGTTTCCTCATGTGAAATGTCACAACGTCCCATAGCCAATTCACCCAAATGTCTTTCTCCCTGGTGTCAACACACGTCAGCATGAACAGATGATCAGTCTGGTTTCCATTTAAGTTGGCCTGCAAACCAAAGCAATGTGTGATTGATGAGGTCTAATCCTTTATTCCTGTAAAGATACTCCTTTGTAAGACATGATATTAGCAGAGAATTTACAACTTTCCATTATATGACTCTGTGACGCTCCGTGATACAAGAGAACTACATCTCTCAAAGTGCGTTTCATTCATTCACTGTGTGAAGGAGCCTTTGTCTTGTTTGTTTGCATGCCTGCTGAAGCTGTGTACTCCTGTTTAGTGTGGGTGGTAAGTGTGTGTGGGTGTGTGCCCGTCATGCTGCGCTCCAGCTGCCTTGCTCATTAAAGCGGTAAGGGGCTGGGCTGACGTTAACTAGATTCCCAGGCATTTGCTTTGATCAGCTTGGCCCTCCCGTTTTTATAGCTGTCTCCAGGCTATGTTTAATGTCCCATACATTAGACCAGTGACGGCAGCATGCACACACACACAGTACACAGGTACATGGCAGATGGAAACAATAGGCCTCAGAAGGTTTTCTTACGGTCGCTCTTAAAAGACTGAATTAAAGAAACATTTGAAAACCCTGCAAGTAATTTATAAAACATGCAGACTGCTTTGTTTGTACCCACATGAAGTTCTTGATGAACCAGTATTGATCTTATATTGGATGCATGTTCCAGACAATCATTAGCACATTTAAATGCCCAATTAAACCTGAATAAAATGCAGAAATCCTTAGGGCCATGCGCCTCCTTAAGGCCAGTTCAGACCAAAGATTCGCGACGAGACGAGTTGAAACTTGCAACTACTTGCAATGCACCAGGTCTGCAACTCTCTGAAACCTGTCAGTTTACACCAATGCGACTAGATAAAAGCAACGACTCTCTGTACTTCCGTTCTATCTGCTGGCTTTTCAAGCTTTTTCGTAACTTTTTACTTGCTGATGTGCTTTACAAAGAATTAAGAAATCATCAAAGTAATTTATCCTCTGGGGACCAGGAATATCTGTACAAATTTCATGGTAATCCCTCCAAAAGATATCAAGAAATTATCTGGGCTGCCACAGTTAAAGACCTACATCGCCATCTCTGGATCCACAGGGTGCAGCTCTTACATGGTTAGTAAAATACTAACTCTACTGGATTTTTTTCTTTGGCAGTTGTTAGTTGTGTTTTATTTGCTATTTGTGCCGCTTATGAGTTTACGACCGGTCCCGACCACAGACTGTATGCAAAGATGGACGACATGACAGCTCCCCAAAAGTGAAGCCCAAACATCTCGATAGCCCCCTGGTGGCTGGATGCAGTATAGGTCATAAACCCCACCCACTCCATGTTAGTGGATGGGACATGGGCCAAACTGAAAAATCAAAGCACACGTCATTTTTCCAAAAGCTGGTTTCTGTCATTTCAGGTAGTTCTTATCATGCTGATGTTTGTGTTCATTTTTCTGATAAGTTTGGTTTTAATTAGTTACTTGATGCTATAAAAGGGGGGTGTGACGTCATGATTGACAACTCACAATTGGTTCGGGTGGTTTTGTACAGTGAGAGGAAGTGGAGACGCGTCGTCCATCTTTATATGCAGTCTATGGTCCAGACACCGTTTAGATTTGGCTTTTTGACAAATGAGAAAAAAATGACCAACCCCACCAAAGTTAAGTAAAGTTGAATAATGCACACATGTGCATATGAGCATTTCACGAATGAGGCTTAGTAATTTGCAAAAGCATTTGGTAACTAATTTCTGCTCCTCTCTCTGTGTGTTTGGTCCTGTAATTATTCTGCGAATGTTTTTATAATTGCCAGAATAATAACAAAGGGAGCTAATGGTGGGGAACTGCTTGTTAGCGAATGTTGACGTGTGTCACAACTGGCAACTGATGGTGTTTAATAGAAAGAGCCACTGAGGTGAGAAGGAAGAGGCTTGAGAGAGAAAAGGTAATAAAAGAGGAAAGAAAGACAGTGAGGTGAGAGGAAAAAAAAAGACAACAATGAAGGACAGAGAAAAGAGATAACAGTGAGAAACCAAAGAAATCCTACAAGGAGTCTGTTTGTCCTCCCAGCAACAGAAACACTGCGCTCCATTTACTACATTAGCAACGGCTAATTACACACTACTGAATATATTAGACTAACTAATAACCAACAAAGCCACTGCGTGTGTGTGTGTGTAGACCCGAGGCACTATGTAGAACTCATTGGAAGTTGGAGTTGACCACTTTATTCCAACATTTTAACAAGCCTTTTGGGGACCATTCCATCTAAGCTTTTCCCCTACTGAGAAGTGGAAGTGTTTGCATTGCCTTGATTTTGTGTGTGTGTGCGTGCAGCAAGAGAACAGGTCATTTGGGGAATATTCCATTTTAGTTCCTCCCTATGGGGCATGGCTACAGAGAGAAACTCACTGACTATGAAATGAGGCTGCAATAACTGCATATCACGAGGAGCTGCCCTGCAGCACAGAGGCGTGCGTGCGTGTGTGTGTGTGTGTGTGTGTGTGTGTGGGGGGGGGGGCGGGAGTGTGTGAGCTTGTGCGTACCAGAGTCCTGAGCCAGCATTCTTCACAATGGACGTGCCAGCACTGGATGGAGGTGAGCGGCATCGTGTATGAGTCCTGGAAACAGAGACACACAGAATGAAATGGCACCAAACTGAAACGGACACACACATGCCGGCTAACAACCAAAACAACACTGTTCATTCCCTGACCGACAGCATCAAACCACTAACCATGGAACGATACAGCCAACAGCCACAGAACCACTGAGCAAGGCAGCATGGGGGGAAACTGAACCGGCAACCTGCAGGTCACACACACACACACGCACAGACACACACACACAGACACACACACACAGACACGATATCGGGCAGGCAACGAGCAGAGATGGAGGGAAGCAGGCAGAGGGAGGAGAGGATGAGGGAGAAAGCCACGAATGAACCCAATCTGATGGGCGCTCGTTTCTTTTCCTCTTGAAAAGAACGGAGAGATGAGGGAGGAGTGGGGGGAGGAGCAGAGGAGGGAGGGAGTGCCTTACCCTCCTTAGGGGCTGTGGGAGGAGCCTCTTTATGCCGCTGCCGTAGCCACCAATCACAAGGCCCCTGTACAGGCAGTACAGGCCGAGGGGGAGGGACTTAGGCTGCCTCTCTCCGACCTCGTTGGCCAGTGGCCTGGGCCCTGGCCACACCCCTAGGCTCTTGATCTCCGCGCCTGATTGGATAGCAGGCTTCTTCTGCGGAAGGGAGGGGTGGGAGAGGAGAGGGGGGTGGGGGGGGCGAAAGGTGGTAGCTAATCACAGAGACGGGCTTGAACTGATCGCGCACACACAAACACCACGAGGCAACAAACACGTGTGACTCTCACACACTCTCTCTCTCTCTCTCACACACACACACACACACACACACACACGAGAGCGTGTACAGTTTGGGCGGCCGATGAACAAACCACTATGAGGAAATATTTGCACGGACTTTGTTTTGTCAAATAATGAGAAATATGAATGCTGACAACTCAGCTAAGTTTCTCTAAACACAGCAACAAGTTGGGCGTGCAAAGTCGTTCACGCTGTATTTAATGGGACAATGAATATTGTTGCGTTCAATGTATTCTGTTACAGTGAAAGGGAAGCTCAGGATTTTTACTTTTGAAGGTGCAGCTAATGACATTTAAAGAGTTTTTGAGCTGTAAACTAAATGACATGACATGACATTATATAAACAATTATTTTCATTCTCGATGAATCAGTCGATTTAGTCCTTGATTAATTAGTCGTTTGGTCTATAAAAGGACACGATAAGGTGAAAAATGGCCATCACAACTTCCTAAAGCCCATGGTGATGTTTTCAAATGTCAGGTCTTGTCTAACCAACAGCCCCAAACCCAAAGACATTCAGTTTACTTTCTCGATTAATCTATCATCAATATAGTTGCTGATTAATTTTCTGTCCATCAACTAATCGGCTGAGCTAGTTACTTTCCATTAACAATGCCAATATACAAGAATGTGCTAAGCTGGGTGTGCTGAGCGTTTGTGGTACTCGCCATTTAGTCTTGCGAAAAAGGTCACTTCTATTTGAACATATACAAGATCTTTTAATAATATGGTGTAAAACTATATGCTGAAAGTGTTATTTTGGAGGGGCCACTAGAGTAAAAAAAAATGGCTTGCTTTGATTTCTGACCTGTTTAGCTTTAGTAGCTGTTGGTATTAAAATACTGGGTTACTTTACAGACATGTAGTATCAGTCTTAAATCATTACATTTGCATGGAAGCAGTGAAAACAGATTTGTTTTCTGTCCTGGGCAAACTTGGTCTTCTGAATAACCATTAATAACTTATAATATTACTAGTTATACTTTTTCCAATATAGCCTCTTATTACATGAACAAATGCACTTGCAAAACCATTACTTTCAGAAATCTCAATAAAACAAGGCTGTGTTTCCCTTCCTAAAATGACCAGTAGATGGGGGTAGAAATCCACTGATCAGACCGAACCACAGCACTGAGCTTGCTTCAGGACTGGAAAGGATAGAAGGACGACTTGAGCCAACTTGGCTGCAGCAGGAGAGCACTTGTTTTCCACTTACATACAACTACCTGAGCACTGGAAGGTTATGATCCACGCACAACCGTCTAATTGAGAAAATCTTTCTGCATCTGCTCAGAGGCTGCAGAAGAAATCTCCAACTCCTCTAAAATGCTTCCTGATTGCAGACTAGTTAGAGTCATCTGATGCCTTTTAGATCCGACACGCAGTGACAAGTTAAAGACAGAGACAGATTGGATGGAAGACGTCTGCGTGTGTGTGAACAGTGTACACATATTTGTGTTTTGCTGTATGCCTGAGTGTGTGTGTGTGTATGTGTGTGTGTGGGAGATGAGGGACAGTGACAGATGAGCAGAGAAGAGTCGTGTCTATGGGCCAAGTGAGTGATCGATCGTTGTGCCTTGCCCTCCGTGTCACCTCGGGCACCCAGCGACCTTTAGGATGCGCAGGCGTTGGTAATTACCCGCTTTTCACACACACACACACACACACACACACACACAGGATGCCGACGCTGCACTGTCCACAAGCTTGAAGGATGAGAGGATGGGTACTCGACACAAAGTGGGGAACACAAACTGATGGGGGGGGGGGGGGGTGCAGGTATAGTCATATCTCAAGCATCTGATGAACATGAATATTGACAACGCCCCTCATTCTGCCATGGATGAACATGTAGCTTATATTATTGATCCGGGAGTCCAATCAATCGCCTATACATGCTCAGAACCACCTTAACACTTTACAATACAATACTACTTTACAGTTTCTGAGGCCGTTCCGCATTTCTCATAATGAGGCGCTTGGTTGAAATCAGATGGTCAAACAAAAGCGATATTAGCACTCTTATCCCAGCACACATTCAGTTGACTTGCAAAGCCATGCAAGAGCATAAACCACCACAACACAGCAGCAACACAACACCACACCTCGCACGCTCATAAAGCTACTTAAGACATCCACAAACTGAGGGACATTAGGTGCATACAGTTCCTACATGCACACTTCAAGGAGTATCCAGCATACAACACGATACACTTAACATCATTTAATATGAGTGTCTGCTGATTACCAATATGATTACTGAAGATTTACACTGACTGTGGTCCTATTAAGGGGCTGAATCCTCGAAAGGAGTGTGCATTGTTTAACAGAATCTGAAGACCACGCTGATCCTGCACCTCCTCCTCAAATTGGATATTCTAGCCTCAAAGAGACCAAAACTAATGTGTTAAGGTAAAACATTTCCAAAGCTCCATTCAAGGCATTTCTCTGTAACTAGATGTGATTAACATCTCCAAGGATGCTTACACGAACGAAGGACAGTGGAGTTTATGTCTGGCTTCCTTAATGCACATCCTGCGTCGTTCATGTGATGCATTTGCAGGTGATTGTTGACCTCAATCCAAATACCTGGAAAGTACAATGTGGCCACAAGCAATGCCTGAAGCCTCCTTTCAAAAACCGTCCTATGTGCTGTTGGTTGTGGGATACTGTCCTAAATACAGTAAAATTGGACAAAATTCGGCAGTATTTGGAGAAGCCATGGGACAGGCATCGTTAGCCCGTTGTGACACATTTGGCCTAATAACTCCGATTTTGGAGGATCCAGCCACTGGATTGGGACACAGTATCTGTGTGCAACTGGTTGGAATTTTGCTAGGTTGGAGGACAGGAGGAGGGCGCTGTTCATTAAGCTCAAATAGAGCAATGAGCAAAATGCGAAATTAACTGCTACTACTAACCCTAGCACTAGCAGCCAATCCTCTATGGCCACACTTCTATATGCTTCTACACAAAGTTTCACAAATGCCCAATTTAGCGCCTCCTGGCGAAAAGGCACAATACTGCCATTAAGGGTTGATGTGCAGAGGAACAGAGAACAGTCAATATGAATGTCATACTCACCATACAGATGAGACACTTGTATCGGTCTCCTCTCAGTATCTGCCTCTCCAGCTCTCTGATTCGAGCCTTCAGAGCTTCCATGGTGGTAGCTGTGGACTCCTCCTCCGTTACCCTGGAAGAGGAACATACAGAAAGACAGAGGGAGACATGTTTAGTTTGGGTGTTAGAAGACATATTGAGCAACCATTGACAAAGTAAAGTCAAGCAAGCCAGCTCTCTCTGTCACTCAGAATGTAGTGTGACATGTTTCTATTGAAACCCTCATTACCTTCTGTCTCTCTGCAGCTCAATACAAAGTCGGGAATCTTTAAAACCCTCCACCCTTTATTTCTCTCTCTCTGTTCAACATGTAGTATGACATTCTTCTAATTAACACAGCTTCATCCTCAAAGGCCCCGTCTCACAACAGATTTACAACTTGAGCCCCTTTCCCGTGCACATTCCCTCCATCCTTCAGGTTTTCTTCCAAATCCACCCGCCTTTTCATCCTTCAATTTCCCGTTTTGGCTTTAAGTAAAACATCATGTCCTCTTTTCCTACATGTCACATTCACCTTTCATCCTCCACGTCTCCTCTCTTATATCTCTCTATCCTCATGTCCATCTATCCCTCGCAATTAATACCTATTTCTCTCCTCTTCGCCTTGTGTCCTTACTTCTATCTCCACCATCCTCCCTTTCTTCCTGCCTCTAAGCAGCCTCTGATTAATGTGTAGCATGATAACAGAAAATGTGCATTTAACACTGTCTGACAGCATATGAAGCAGCCATAACTAAATCAATACGGCCGACGCACAGACCACAATGCTGCTGCTGATGATGATTTGGCGCAGCGAGACGAGGCCGCACGAGCCAGCCGGTGTTTATTATAGCCATCCACTCGTTCTCTGGCAAGATGCAATAGCAGTGTGTGTGTGTGTGTGTGTGTGTGTGTGTTAAAAAGGGAGCGAGTGTGTGTTTATGGTGATGTGGTCATTTTGCAGCCTGATAGCTAGCTGATCTATGGTATTGATCTGGATGGGGAAGGACAAGCAGAGAGAGGGAAGGGAGGGTGAGAGCAAAAGAGAACGATAAGTGGCTGTGTGTGTGTGTGTGTGGCCTAGGATACAGCTTCATTCGCTGCATCCTCAAACAGCAGAGGCAGCAGGGAAATGAAAACAAGGATGGACTTTCTCAATTTGCTATTAAGAGGCAGGTTTCTGTGAATTCATTTTCACTGGATGCAGCAGGAGTAGTTTTACATCTTATTTTGCCGATTCCTATCATCAAACAGGCTCATTAAAATAAATTGAACATTTAAACTAAACTGAAGATTAAATCAAAATTAAACATTTCAGGTTTGCATGGCTATCACCTTCTTGACTTCTTCAAAGACATACTGGGGAGCTTTGCAGTTAGTTCAATTTCTTTTTGGCAGAAACTTGTCCAGGAGCAACGAAAAAATCCCTGACACAACTGTAGACTTCACATCTACCAAAAGGAGATAATACACGTTTTTGGACCAAACTGTTTTGGGAACTCCCTGAGAGGAACTGCCCAGATTTTTATATTTCGCTTTGACGAGTTCAAGCCTGGACTTCACTGTCGGTCCATTTGTCCATGTTTGGGTCCATTCTATAAGGCTACCGGTACGAGCTGTTACACAGGTTTTTAAAGACGGCGGTTGCCTGTGCTGCATTGCCTTGTGTTCAACCAATCACCGTACACTTACGTCACTCAAGGTTCCTCTTGTGCTGGAAGAGTACCTACTCTGAACTAGGATCTATCTTTTATATTTTAAGGATTCTTATAGAGATTCACGTCACTTTCATTCCTCCGCAGGGAAATCAGACATCGGGTTCAGCTACAGAATTACTGAGGCTGGTCGGGACTTGTCTTGCTCAACATTTAAGCAGGTTGATTGGTTGTCGTCACAGGGACTTGAGGTCCTCTGGTTGAAGGACACTGAGCCATTCTGCCACAACAAATGTAGCAGGAGGTTTTGCTTCCTCCATGAGGTCTCTGGGAAAAGTCGACCTGCTCTAGCTCCTCCCTGTAACCCAATCACCATCCCATGTCTATAAAGACCTAGTTTGGACTCCCAGCCTGACTCGCCACTCCATGCCCTATAAACTGCTTTACCCTCTCCTCTTATTAGTTCTGAGCTTGTAAAAAGCCATTTAGCCTTGATTAGCCGGCTAGCTAATAAAGCAACAGTAGACTCTGGGCTGGACAGGACTGGACGAGGGTTGTCCCTCAAACAAGGCTGTGTCTTTCTTTTAACAGCTCCAATAAAGCCCTCTGTCGCTCAGTCGAGCACAAAACTCTGCCAAGGGGCTCTCCTTCCTTGTCCGAAGTGAGTTAAAGAATGGAGATGGAAAAAAAAAGTTTTAGTCTTAAAAAAGATTCTCCTTTTCTCCCATCAACACTCGCCTCTCCTGTCTCCTCTCTATTATCCTTTCTGTCTCTACAATGAATATTCATTTAGCACAGGTGATTTATAGAAAACCACATTCAAAAAGTTGTTTAATTTCCCAATGCTATAAAAAGACACGTTAATCTATCTTTATGTGGCTGTGGCCATCTAAACAGGGAGACAGGGAGGTGGAGGGGGGAGTAACAGGATGGTGGAGGTGCAGAGATTTAATGGAGGTAACAAGGAGAACAGGATGATTTCACAGGGCCAAGGAAAGGAAAGACAACTCTCTGGGGCTAAATGTGACACGCAGAGAGATAAATAGCATCTCAACCAGCAAGAACCACAAGTAAAAATCCTTGAGTTTAAGGCCTTTATGCTATTTGTGCGTGTCACTGATTTAAGCTGGCTCAGGGGTTTTCAACCTTCTCAGTCTTGGAGCCAAAATACAAACAATTTATGTCACTCTGGGACCCAGGCTTAGAAAACATGTCATGTAGACTTATAAAAACAAGCTAACAGTTCAATTTGGGTTACAAGCTAAAATGTAGGGTATTCCTGGGTCAGGAAATATACAAGAATACTCCGTCTTGAGTTGGCTTCTAATCAGCGGAGCAGTGAGTTTCCATGAATGTGGGTGCAAGGAAGGGACTAATGTTATTTCCGCTGCTTTAAAACATATCATGCAAGCAAATCTTTTAGCCAACCTGGATCTGGAACAAAACAGAAAAAGGTCTGAACCCAAACCTACATTGTTCAGTCTACATCTAATAGAGCAGTGAGTATTCCACGGCACTGTGTCCTGGACTCTCAGTTGTTGCTACTGTCAGTACAACAGTCTGAATATGTATGTCTCTCCTTTCAATTAGGGCTTTACGCGACTCAGAATTTTGTCAGTCAAATCAGATTTGGCTGTTCGATACAAATATTTGACTATTCATTCCTTTTTCCCCCGTCTAGACTATCAAACAACGCTTTATTGAACTGCCAAATTTTTGAATGGGGTACGGTGGAACGTTCAGGGTGACAGCAACATTAACGTAATATAGATAAACAAAAGACAAAGACTTTATCATATTAAGTTGCTGTGAGTTGTAAATTCACCTTGCAAGCAGAAGGCAGAAGATAACAGTATCTCGGAGCCTGACCAGGAACGACCTCTCTTCCTGTAGGAATCTGCCTCCGTCTCACTCAGACTCAACCTGGGTCGGGGTCTGCAGCTGCCTGTACCCGTCACAGACATCTTCACCAAACGGACGGGAACGAACGGGATGACTTGACGTAGTGAAATGATTTTACCCCAGAGAGCAGCATGAAAGCAAGGAGCGCTCACTCTGAAACTACTTCTGGGGACCGAAATGTCGCCAGAAGTACACTGCACACTGACTGACAAAACAAACAAACAAAACGACTGCTCGACTTGAAGAATCTCAGTTGACTGATGATTTGAATCTTCGACTTCCAGGGGGCAGCCCTACCTTCAATTATGGATATTTACTGGTATGTACTGAACCTCTGTTTTGCTCTGTGTTTGTGCATGGTTGTGTGTTTTAGGGAGTTTGTGAGCACAGCGGGACGAGGCTCTGGCTTGGTAGGTTTTAACTGAAGCTGCGGCCTTGCTCTGAAGGCCTGGCATCATAAAACTTAGGAGCCAATAGTGAAATACATCTTCCATTCACACAACATGCTCCTACTCCAACTTAAGTTACTGCCCCACAGGGCGTTTTGAATGGTGTGTGTGCATGGACGTGAAGTGAAAGAAAGTGAAATTGCAGTGCATTTCCATCTCCAGTCATCCCTATGGCAACAAGCAAGCAAGAAAGCCTGACAGAGACAGATAGATGGTTGTGCCTCCCCTCTATTTAGCGCTCTGTCCCCAACGTGTGTGGGGCTATTTCTCATTTCATTAGTGTGTGTGTGTGTCTGTGTGTAGCTGAAGACCTCCACCATCCATCTCAATCAGCCCCGTGTCTTAATCTACTGTCTACCTACATCTTGGCCTCACTCAGCTTCTCTCTCTCTCTCAAACATGAGCACACACAAATGGCAGAATTATGTAACAATTAATTTGAAAAAAATATTTTTGGCACAATATTCTAGCAAACATTTTATCCAGCAGGTGGGGAAATAAATCTCACACATGTGCTGTGAAAATAGCAGCGGTAAATCCCTTTAGAGAATCATTCTCTGCTGCACCCTGTTAACCGAGGCCTTAACTACACTGACACACCATGATAAAACATTTAAGTCACTATTGATTTCCCCTGCCTCAGCCCGATATGTGTGTGTGTGTGTGTGTGTGTGTGTAGGTCTCAGATGGCACAAGGGGAAGAGGACGGGGCAGAGAAGAGAAATGGGAAAGAGAAAGAAGGGAGAAAGAGAGAGAAATGTGACTTAGCGACAACAATAAAGAGAGGAACGAGAGAGGAAGAGGCAGCGAGAGAGACTGGACAGTGTCTGTAGAGGGGTGGTGGTGGTGGTGGGGGTGGAGGGTAGAAATCTAGCTTCATCACTTCCAAATTGAGGACAGATTCAATTATTTGCAGAAACCACATGGAAATCTCTTCGCATTGTTCCAGCTGGAGCACCAAATTTGGCAGCAATCGCATTGGCGGCATTGGAGGGGCCATTTATCTTGGAGGGGAAAGAGCATCTCAGACGTTGTACGTGTATATGCGTGTATGTGTGTGTATGTGAGAGAGAGAGAGAGAGAGAGAGTGCAAGCTCATTTATCTTGCAGGGGAATGAGCAAGGGAACGAGGACGCCCCGGGAGGCGACCAGATCATTACCCATCTGGGATCAGAGACAGAGAGAGAGATTTCACTAACGTTGCCCTGTGCAAAGCCACACACACACACACACACACACACACACACACACACACACACACACACACACACACACACACACACACACGTGTACAATGTATCAATGTAACGAAAGGAGACAAATCTCATTTTCATTTGGGGACGGAGGGGCACAGAAGCTCCACAAATACGTGCATTTATAGCAAGCGGAGGAGAGTGAGGCAGGGAATTGTTCCAGCCAGCCAGCTGACTGCTTGTTCCAATGCAATCATTCAGCATCTAGTTGGCTCCCTTTAAATGGATACTTAGATTAAGGCATGTTCTGCTCCAGGTGGCCACTAAGACCTTAGCTAGACATCATGTTGCAACACACACACACTCCCCTACATTTTGGCCATAACGTCACATTTTCTTCAGAAATTCTTAGAATTTAAGGAACTTCTTGGCAATGAGCTTGAGACGAGAGACATGATTCCCACTAAATGAAATCTTACCAACATAAGTCTGATGCAATGTATGGTCGGTGTGTGGCAGGAAAATAACTTGAACTTCAGTGCTTCCATGGACGGTAATGGCTAACAGAAGCCATATTTGGACCTTCACTGCTCCCTGTGATGTCCCAGTCGGTGTTCTCTATCTCTTTTGCTTGTTGTCAGCTGATTTTTAACCATGCCTTAAAAATTGTGCAGCACTTACGTTAACTGCCCTTTATTATTTTATGTTTTATATTGTATTGTTTATTTTAGCAGGGACAATGTACACTACATACATTGTACCAGATATAGCTAAAAGCTCAATTTCATCTGTAGTTCCTGGAAGGAGGCCACTAATGATGTGCAGGTTATAGAGCTAAAAGATCAGTTATAGTAAATCAAACCTTACACTTGGAAAAAAACAGACACAATAACACACCATATGAAAAACTAAGAAACAAACAAACAAACAAAAGTGCTTTATAAATCAAAGTGACTTTCTACTAGGGAGGCAGCGATCCGCCTTTTTCTCTCCTCATCTCAGGATATCTGCCAATCCCCAAATGTAAAACCTGTACACTAATTGGAGTCCTTTGTATGCGAGGTAACATGAGAAAGGGATTGCTGTGGCCCTACAAACTCACCCGGCTGGCCTGCCTTGACTGAACGATTGTGGCTGAGAGCAGAAACACTGAATCTTTGTAATGACATTGACAAAGAAACTGAATTATATGTGGATCGGTCACATCTGGCCGATACCCAACCTGCTTAATGAGGTCAGTACTAGCGCTGATTGGTGCATCCCCTACTTTCAACATCAATGGCAACTTTTAGTCTATATTTCCATCTATCCATTAGCCGTGTATCTTGGCTTTGAACCCAGAACTATGAGGAACTTTCACATGGAAATCTGACTAAACTAAGTCTGCTAGACTCTGAAACATGAGAGAAACAGAGGTTGAAAAAGTGATCAGTTTCTCAAAATGTGATGACAAACATCACTTGAAAAAATTAGTCTTACAACCAGCAAACATATCTGTGCATGTAATGTATGTGTGTTTGCGCTATGCAAACAGAGCAGCATGAGGAGGACATCTCTACCTTGCTGACATCAGTAACATACCAACGTGTGTGTGTGAGCACCGTCCGACAACTGCCTGCATCTCTTTCTCTCAGACACACACACAAAGTAAAACAAGGACGATCGCACAGCAGAAAACAACTTATCGAATGCATCCCCTCGCTCAGCAAACACACACATGCGAGCGCACACACACACACACCTTGCAGTGCTGCTTCTGATCAATATACTTCAAGCTGCTCTGCTTATTCACCAGTTATCCCATCTGCTGATATTTAATATGGGGAACGCACACACACACTGAGTGCCGATTGATTAATTTAAATGAGGCATTTATCGCGTGCAGCCTTCCCAGAGGTGACGGTGGACATGTAGAATACTTCCTTAAGGTACAAATGTGAATACAGTCAGGAACATGAAAGTTAGTTCTTTCTTAAACAGAATGTCTTTAGTAAATATGCAATTTAGACCTCCCTTAATCAAATCCTGTCCTTCGTTCACTGCTCTGCTAGCCAATGTAGCCAATTCCAGAAAGAGGAAAAGCAATGCTGTGAACACTCCAGTCATTTATACTGTTACATATAGCCTGAGGAAATGACTGAAGAGGAAACGGTTAAGAAAATGAGATGAGAGTGGGGGATTTTAAGGGGGTATTTTTAAAGGCACTTCAGGTGGACAAAGGAAATCACTTTAAGAAATAGGGGCTGGGATGGAAGGCAACAAGCAGACTGACCTCAGCTCTGCGTGTGTGTGCGCCTGTAATCACATGGGGCAAAAAGGACAGGAGAATATGCCCGACATGCAGAAGCAACCAATCAACCAAATCCCTCTTTCTCTTGGCTTGCTCGCCCACCAACGTTTCTCTCTCGCTCTCGCAATGAGCTGACCTCTATTACCCGTGCAGGGACAAGGTGTGTGTGTGTGAGAGATTGTTTACTTGTGGCAGAATATGGATGAGGAGAGGGAAATGAGGGAATTACGGAGCGCTGGCCTTTCACACACTGGGTGTTCTAATGGATAGGCCAGTGTGTGTGTGTGTACGTTTGAAACAGATAGGTAAGGGGACTTTTTTTTGTACCGTCCGATCCAGCCTCCAGCTGCAGTCATATACACAGGTCAATATGACATCATTTTAAGGAATTAACAATTTGGAGTATGTAGTCTGCCAGTGCTGCCTCCAGAAGCCCCCAAGTCAAATCCCATTTGTCAGTTGAATCAATTTATTTTTAGCTGTCAGGATAACTGCATGGCAGTCTATAAACTGTTACAGAGTCATGTCTCAAAATGGTCCAACTACAAAACTAACAGTGATGTAAATAGTAAATGAAGCACGACTCGTTTCTGTCCGCTGCTTTAACGCTCTCAGCTCCGGAGCAGAACGCAGCAAAGTCGGCTAGACTACTGTTGAACTCTATCACAATTGTACACTTCTGCTTGGCTCTGTTACTGGGGCTGCCATTTTTTTATCTGAAAGTTGAACTACTGTTCAAACGTGGAAAAAAATTAATATTCAATCTGTCGTGATCTCCCCAAATTCAGTATTCATAGAAGAACAACAGGCCGTACCTTGTGTCACTGTGACCTATTGCACGCCCTGTTGTGCTACAGTATCAGTACATTTAGGCTACTGTTCTGAGAAGCAAGCTGTAATAAACGGATAATCACAACATCAGCATGCATCATGTCTCAGTGTATGAACAGGGTTGTTAAATGCATGTGTGGGAACAAACATTTGCATGTGTTTTTGAAACTAGTGTGTGCCTGGTATCTGCTATGTCTATGTCCCCATTAATGCTCTGAGAGAACACGACTGCAGAAAAAAAATCAATACCTGGAGAGGCCCTCCCTGTCTCACCCAACCACCCACCCACCCACACACACACAGCAAAAACAGAATCCACACAAAATGCACCATTTATGACCCTCCACAAGTAAGAAAACTCATCAGAAAGTCATAGAATCACCATGAGTGTGTGTGTGTGTGTGTGAGATCTGTCTGATACTGCAATGGGAAGCGTGTGAGTCATTTTCTGTCTTACCTTTTACAACTAAATCATGATGTGTGTGCGTGTGTTCATACATGTGCGTAACCTACTTTTCGATCTCGCTGTTTTTACAGGTGCGCGGGGCGCAGGAGGAAGAGGAGGAGGAGGAGGATGAAGGAGTGCTGGGGTCTGTCTTGCTGCTTTCTCCGTTGCTCGTCGAAGGCATCTCTGCAAACACACAGACAGACGGGACATGGTTAACACTGGATGGAGACTTTTCTAGCTGCAATAATCCGTCTCTCGAAATGATGACGACCACTGCTACCCCTGCTCATTATTTTACAAATGGACTAAATATACAAAATTCAAAAGATTAAACAGGAAAATTAAAATAAAACCAGCCAAAACAATTCTTGCTTCAACAAAAAAGGCCAATGGTGCCTGTACAGTACATGAAGTGGGAAAATGTTTTGGCCCTACTTACCGTCGCTGGCCCATTTGGAGAATTCAGGCGTTATTCTGTTAGAAGGCAGCCCACCGCTGCAACACAGAGAAACAAATGTTAGTATGAACAGATCCCTAAGGGTGCATTCCATTTCGCTAACAGTAGTTTAGTTAAGTTAGTATTCTGCAAGTTTGACTGTGTAGTGGTTAAAGCTTCGTACTTGAGCACGGCTCCCCGTAGCGCCTCCCTCTCCCTGGCCTCTCCTTGGTCCTCTCCGGCTCCAGAGCAGGGGATGATATCGGCCTCGGTATACTGGGCCTTGCCGTACTCCAAGGTGTCGTCTCCGTCCACGTCTAGGTCGGCGTCACTGTCTGCTGCGCTCTCCTTGATACTACACGTGGCAAAACCTGTTCCTGTGAAAATAATATAAAGACAATGTTCAGCATAAAAAGTACTAAATGGGACACTAGGAACAAGAGAACCTTGAGTTTTATGTGCGGAGAGTAAAATCTGCTCATTGCCTCATGCTCTGACATATTTAACAACATGCTCTTTTGATCAGAACATAGTGACATTTGGACAATCGTACAACAGCATAGCAACCCATGGCCTCATCACTAATAATTTTCCACAACACAATGTGGTGAGATTTGTTCAACAGGTGCTAAAATTTGACATCACAAGTGATCTAATACGACATGAACATCACAGCTACAAGTCACATTGTTAGGTGAAATTGCACAATGTATGAATTGTATCCTTTGTTTGCTTTACTTTCCAGCTGTGCCTCGACTAAGGCCAAAATCTGTTTTTTGGCATATCCAGATTGTATCCAGATTGATTTTAGAAAGTCTGAACAGAAAAAAAATTCATGAAATGCAATTTTTGCAAATCAGATCCAAGCCACATTTGGAGGTGGTTACTGGCGCCTACGTCGTTACCACAGCAACCCATGCAGATAGGTTATCAGTATCTAATTCTAAAGATGCAGCAAAATAAGTAAAAAACCTCACTAAAAATAACCCTGCATTACAGGGAAAAAAATGAAGACCTCTAGTAACTATTTTTGAGACAAACCTAAATTTAGCTATTTTAAAACTTTACTTTTTCCTGACCAATTAAGGATTTGCAGATGGAGGTAGACGAGAGCAAGATTTGGTCAGAGAGAAGAAGGTGAAGGGAGAGACAGCGTTTGGACATGGGGTGAACCGATGAAGACTGACACCTCACCCATCAATCTTTGAGAGAGAGAGAGAGAGAGAGAGAAAGAGAGGGAGAGAGTGGGAGTGTGTGTGTGTGAGTGGCACTTCTATAAACCCAGTGATGAACGCTCAGACAAACCCTTACCGCTGCCTCACTGCTCCCTTCAGCTCCACTTAGCCACAGAGCCGGCTGTGTGTGTGTGTCCGTCACTTAGAGGCGTCTCTTCAGTGTTTGTTTGAGACTGTCTGTCCCTCTGTCACTTAGGCCCCGTCTCTCCAACCCCTTGAAAGTGTGTGTGTGTGCGCGCAAGTGTGTGAGTCTGTCTACCTGTCACTTACACCATGTCTATCTACCACGCAAAGCTGGTAAGGTGTGTGTGAATGCAGGAGTGTGCACGTGTTTATGTCACTTACACCCTTACACTATTCGAGCACTTGAAGGTAGGTAGGTGTGTGTATGTGTGCGCTTGTGTTTCACTTAAGATGTGACTCTCAAGGTGTCTGTGTGTGTCTACCAGTGACAGGCCTGACAGCCATCTTATTTACACCTATCCCAATTTCTACAAGCTCTCAGCTGGACTAGTGTGCTCTGTGTGTATGTGACATGTGTGTGTGTGTGTGTGTGTGTGGGGATGGACCAGATACAAACTAGACAGAGTTGACAGCCATCTTATTTAACCCCCTGTCCCAGTATGTGTGTGTGAGTCTCGATACTTGACTTCCTATAACAGTGCGGTCGGTGCACTACAGTGTCTCACGGCACTATTGTGTCTTTGTCAAAGCCGCTAGGGCCTCGTCCCCGAGGATCTTCTGGGATTTAAACATCTGCTGCCGCTTCTCCTCCTACCTAACTCTGTCATTTATTTCTCTCTGGCTCAAGAAAAAAAATGCACAATGAGGAGAGAGGAGAGAGAATGTGAACGACTGAAAGCCACCGTAATAAAACGCGCCACCAATGCTAAGCCGTTTTACAACAGGCCCATGGTTTTTAGTGATCAAATAAAAAGGACCTTTTAACTTTTATTTGGTCTCGGCGGCAGAGGGGAACATATGGGAACAATGGCCCCGCAGTGTAAATCGAGCAGCCTGCCGGCTCTGCTCGGCTACTGAGGCTATAGTTTTTCAGGGCATGGCAGGAGGCGAACAGAGCACGTGCTTCATATACAGTCAAAGTACTGACATGGTGAAACATTTGAACTCCTATGTTCACTGCCAGACTTTCTATGTCACCTACAATATTGTGGTGACAAGTGAGATGCTTCGAGTTTCGAGTCCATATTTAAGCTGTACATGAAATGGCTCTTGGCTTTTCTGCCTTCTATTCTTATGACAGAAGCTTGAGCCCTCCTACCCACAATGCCCCAGGGTCAGCCAAGCCAGGGAAGATAGGTACAAAGCTTTGAATGCCGCCAAGCGTCTCATCCATCAGCTGCAAATGAGTGACCAACCAGATGAGAGTAAAACAGATAGCTTTGACTCTAAACCACTAATGCACTGATGGGTGCAAGAGTGCTGTAGTGTGTGTTGTAGTGGTGGTGGCTGTGGTGGTTGGGGCATAATCTAATCAACTGATCAAACTATTGATCTTGTGGCTGGTTGGCCACAGCAACTGGTTTCAAGAAGTGAAACATGGACATCTGGCTCCAAGACTTGATGATGCCCAAGGTAGAGGTTTTTGTGCGCATTCCTAAACGGACGTTTGGGAAACCTACCCAAAGGCCGTATTCAGACCAAATCAGGAGCTGCGGCGAAAACGGCAGTCCTCCCATTCATTTGAATGTGAATAGTGCATTTAGGCTGCAGCGGTGGGGATCGCAGGGGGAAAAGTTAAAACAGAATCAACTTTTGGAGAAACGCAAGCGGTGGCCAATCACGCCGGCGATCAGACCCGAAGATGCCCAGGTGAAGAAAACTGTTTACCACGAAGCACTGTAGCATTCGGCTGTTTACAGAGCAACAGTGAAGATGGAAGACAGACTGATCGATCGCCGCCATGACTGTACATCAGCTGTTCAACCCTGCCAGGGAGTACAAAGATGTTAATCGCCATGCACTCGATTGGCATTGTATTGGATTGCTACAATCAGCACAGCCATGTAGTGACACTCCCACACCGCCGCATAATCCTGTGCTAATCGCCGCAACGTCTGATTTGGTCTGAATACTGCCTAAGGATGAGGGAATCTCCATGCATAAGCCAACTCGGAGCTTTAACCAGTGCCTCAACAGACTGGAGAGATGAGGACTGGAGCACATGGTTCAGACAAACAGCAGAACATGTATTGTACCACTGACATGTAAGGGTTAAGACAAATGCAATCTCGGAACCCATTGGAGCCTGATTTGGACTGAATACAGCCATACCCACGCGCACAACATAATTTAGAAAAATTTAAAAAAGAGGCCCGATCCAAACGCAGTTGACCAACCTCAGGTTCCAGGTCCAGTCTTGGTTATTAAAGATGCATTTTAAAGATGGATATGATGCTGTATTTTCTTACTGATACATATGCATGCCTACTTCCAAACTGTACATGTCTTTGGCGTGTTAACTGTGAGTGAATGTGTGGCCCGTTTGCTGTGTGTGTGTGTGTGTGTGTGTGTTCCCAGTGCTTCTATCTATCCCTCTAAGCAGTCTTGGCAGGCCAATCTAATCTGGCCAGGGAAAGGTCAGCCCCACTCTAACTGCCTTTCACTCACATTATGCACCGACGCCCCCTCCCCTCTTTTTTTCTTCACCCCTCTTCCCTTCCATTCCTCCTTTCCTCACCTTCTTTTCCCTCCTTTTTTGTGTCATCACTCCTTCTTTCTTACCATAATTCTTTCCCATTTCTTCGACCTATCCTCTTTCCACTCTTTTTCCCCTTCCCTCGCTTTTCTTGACAGTTTGCTTCTTTACTTCTCTTTCACCACCCTTTATCGCTCTATTTTTCTCTCTACCCATGTATCACTTGTTCTCTCTCTCTCTCTACTGTACCAGTCCTGATCAATGAAGTGTTTCCCCTCTTTTCTGCTAGATAGGCATGATCAATACACACACCGACTCCTACAGGGCCGTCCTCGTCTGTCTCATTATCATAACCATCTCCTGAATATCGTTGACTCTTAACATACTAACTACACATTTTATCATAAGTTACATGCTTCATGACAGCAATGCAGGAGACACTTAATCTACGTGCGTGTCACCACAACAACTCTACAAGTACAGATCTGAGGAGGCAGGCCAGATCAAAGGACTCATCAGGCTGACTGACAGCCCGGATCAACCAATTGACCGACCTCGACGGCATCCCGTTACCATAGCAATTATCGGGACCCTCTGAGAAGCAGAGAGGAGGGGTGTCAAAAGGTCATCGCGCTATCTTTCTGCCATTTACAGGTCAGAGAGAGGGAGAGGGACCGGAAAAGGGACACAGACACAAAGACATGAGACGGCCATCTTTGAAGTCCATTTACAAAGCCTAGATTTCTCCTCGTCTCAATCCCTCTGGGCCATCTCAACCTGCAATAATCCCCCTATTCTCCTCCTCTGTCTCTCAGGACAGCCTGATATCAAACCTCAGCATCTGTCTGCCTGCCTCCCTGTCTGCCATTCCATCTGTCTGCAGCTAAACTGACGGATCAACTATTTTGTTCTAAACTTGGTAATGTCACTGTATAATAATCCAAAAAGGCAAGGTAATCACTTGAAAAACAAATGATATAGGAGGAAAAACAGAACTAAAAACAATGTGTTATATTTAAATAATCTAAGTCTTTCAAGAGATGCTGAGGAGAGCATTAGAATGGAAAACGACAAGTATGACTATGACTTGTGTGAGGATGTTTCTCACAGTATGCTACTTTAATGTTGATTTCATGTTTAAATTCGTATTACTAAGCATTCGCTAATGGTCTGAATTGTCTAAGCCATCATGATTGACTGAAGGGATGCTGCAGTCTTAAAACCTTTCCTTCTTCCTAATGAATAATGAATAGGGACCTAGACATATAAATCCACAGTTCTGATTGGCTGACTATGAAGTAGCTGTAGAACACCCATTGCCTTTAAATAATCAATCAAATGACTGGTAATCATGACATATTAGAAAATGATTGTGTAGTTGCTGCTAAGCAAAGCTATCAGTCAAAGCTTATTGATTAAAGGGGAAATGAAGTGTTCTCAGACATTAAATATACTAAATGATTACTCAAAAATGAATCAACAGATTATTGAAAATAATCCTTAGTTGCAGTCCTACTGATATCTGGGATGCATAATATTTTTCCCACCCCAAGTGGGAATTCCTGCAGCACTCTATTCCCAATATGTAGGGTGCACTCTATGAATAAAGTGATTTCAAGTAACTCTTGTTACAACCTGTCTGACTGCACGTTTCTTCTTTGCTTTGGACTTCGTTGTAGAGATGTCACCGTGTTTGATGTCACAGATTTGTAATCTTGTTTACTTATGGTTTGATTGCATAGTTCCTGATTTAATCCTAAATTTGGCCAAATTTAAATTTAATTCAATTTTAAGTTTTTTGGTGCTGCATTTAACATTTGAGAAACTGTTTCTGTGAAATGAAAATGGCAGTTTTGCGCAAAAATATATTTAAATATCTAAAAGTAAGGTATCAAAAAAAGTATAGTTTTGGTATCAGTAGAAAAACTCAGGTCTCATATTGGCACTAGTATTAAAAACAAATCAACCAACCCATAAAACATGAAATTATGATGAAAAATTAGTTGTAATAAACCATTTTTCCCCTTAAATATCGTCTTTTTGATGGACCGTGCAAAGTTACAAAGTAAAATCTAGTTGCTTTCCAGCTCATAAAAGAGATATATAGACAGACAGACAGTCCACTAGACAGATAAAGAAAGCTCCCTGTCTGTGCTGTGGATCCTTTCAACTTAGCTAAGTCGGTGCGAGACACAGGGAAGTCTTCCCTCACAGAGTTGAATCATAAACTGATCTTGTTCGATTTTTTTCCTCCCTCCCTCTCCTCCCCCCCTCCCCCTTGAAAGGGGCCCTGTTCGCTCTGCCTTTCTTCCTTGCGCCCTCAAAGGGAGGTAAGGATGGTGGCACTTCACAGAGGGATAGACCCTCTCTTCATCCCGCCAGCTGAGGAGACCCCCTGCGACAGCTCTATATCCGCCTAGCCGGCCGCTGGCTCTCAAGAGCCTGCTGGATTCAGCAGCGAGTGTTAGAACCATTGAGGAGCTTTCAAGACAAAATCCACCTTCTGAGTCTTCTGCCGAGTGTGTGTGTGTGTGTGTGCGCGTTTCAAGTTGCTCTCCCCAGGCCACCTCAGTTATCTGTGTCACATCACAAGGTGCCCTATTAGAGCGCGGCAGAAGGGTCCTGTGTCTGCTCGCTTAACAACGTGAAAGAGAGATGGAAGGCGCATGGAGGAGATGGATGGATAGATGGACGGGTGGGGGAAGGCACCTCCCATCCCGCGAGCTGCTCTTTGGTGCAGTTTAGTTGAGATTTCAACATTGATCTGTCTTGTCTCCTCTCTAGCTGGCTCGCAGAGAGGGAGGAGGCAGGTGAGGCCCAGCATGTGTGTGTGTTTAACAACCGGTCGAACAGGGAGAGAAGGAGGCGAGCAGGAAGAGGGACAGATGAAAGCAGAGGCAGAGCCAAGAGAGTTTGAAAGAGCCTCTTAGAGACGACAACTACTCTTTACCTCCATCTGTGCACGTCTCCATGGTTTGCCTCCGTCTTTCTTTCTCGCCACGTTTTACATACAAACACAACTGAGGCCACAATGGGGGGGCCCCATTGTGGAGCACAGAGCAGTTTAAATCATCAAACTGCATGCATTCCAACAATAAGGTAGAGAAATATAAAAGGTATGTCTTATATAACAGCTTTTACTGAAGAAGACATTCATGATTTCAAAAGCAGTGTTACCGACTTATTTCAAGTATTATATTGAGGCAGCTACAACTCTTTCTGTTGCACTAGTTAGTGTGCATATTATAATGCTGAAACAATTCAATCATTTTGATAAACGATTGATGATTTTAGATGTTTATCAAGTAAAAGTGACAAACATTTGTTGTTTGATTTGCTGCTTTTTTCTGTTTTACGTAGATTATATGGCCAAAAGAATGCAGACACCCAAGCGTGCTATAACAGAAAATGTTCTTCTTATTGACCTTGTTTTGTGCATAGAGGCATTGTTGAGCTAAAACAGGAGGAGAGGGCCTTTCTCCAAACTGTTGCCACAAATTTGGAAGCAGATATGCAATGATTAGTTGATAAATCAATTAGTCAATCAAAAGATCATTAACTATTTTTATATCTGGTTAATCCTTTGTTACTTTTCAAGCAAAAAATGGCTATATAATGTATATTCTCTGGTTTCAGCTCCTCAAATGAGCAGATTTGTTGCTTTTCTTTGTGTACATGATAATAAATCTTTGGGTATCTTTGGGTTTTTGGACTTTTTGTCAGACAAAAGCAAATAAGACTTTAGGGGCTCTGAGCAATACTGAATGGCATTTTTTTCAGTTTTTTTTACGAAGAAATTGATAGAATAAACTATTGATTAATTGAGAAAATAATCGGCAGATATAACTGATAAGATAATTTGTTTCAGGCCTATCTGGAAGTCATAGTGTCAATGTCAAATGAAAATCTTTTGGACAGTTGGGTTTCAGACTGTTGGTCACTTTATTGTCTGGGAACTTGTGACTGGCATTTTCCAATGTTTGCTGACATCTTATAGACTCAACAATGAATCAATAAAGTAATCAAGACATTAATCAATGATTAAAAAAAACAACATTTAGTTGCAGCTCTATTTGCATACATTATAAAAGCTAAATAACTCATCTAGGCGCTGAATCGTAGCATAAACATCCCTAATCTTGTTAACATCTTGCTTGATAAAATCAAAGTTGTGGAAATATTGTGAAGTTTAGAATGTAGTTTTATGTCGAGTTTGCTCAGATCTCGTGTAACTAAAGGAAGGACACATCTAACTTAAATGTATAAATTAGCAGATACAGATAATTATTGGATAATAATCAACTTAATGAAATTTACATTGAATATTTGGAGGGTGTAATGACAAAAGCATTACATAAATCTGTTGTACTATTTCCAGGGTTCATACAGCTTTTTAAGAGTAAAATTCAAGCACTTTCAAGGTACCTAAACCAAAAACTTCCAGACTCTCGCAGCCTTATCACCACATCTAAATTGTTACTATAAATGCCAGGGGACAACAAACAAATATGACAACGGGATTGTTTCATTTCAAATATTAAAAGATTTTTGGTTTACATGAGTGATTGTGTAGATGATGAAACACCAGAATATGTTGAAAATCAAGCATTTTTCAAGGAGTATATTCAAATTCAAGCATATTTGTAACCTTGAAAACATAATGGTTCAAATGTAGCATTTTCCAAACTTTCAAGACTTTGCACGAACCCTGTATTTATCCAGACACCCCTTCTTGGGGAAAATTTAAATAAGCACTCCCCAGAAGAAAAAAAGAGAGTGAAATTAATTAAACATACTTAAAACATTTCAAGTTTGAAGAATCTGAGAAGAAAGACCAAAAAGAGACGATGGTGACAAAGAGCTAAGTGGGAGCACTGCAGGTGTGCTGTGTCACAGAGCAGCCTTGCTCCCCAGTGACCAGCCCTCCCATCCACTTCTATAATTGCATTTCTGGGCATGTGTGTGCGCACGTGCACGTATACACACACACACACACACAGTGGTGACCAGTGGGTCAATTGCCCAGTTAAATGTGTATTCCTTCCCTCTTGCTAAGAGGGTGGTGTAGGGCCGAGCCACGCTGAGCTGGGCTGACCCCGGGCCAACGTGCACATGCACCAGACCACTGGCACCATTACAGCTCCCTGGTCACATTCAACAGTGGTCTCACAGAACTAACACTGCACACACTGGACAGGAACAGAGGGAATGATGGATGAGCAGAGAAACAAAGAAGGAGACAGACGGACAGACAGACGGAGAAAAAAAGAAGGAGGTCTGGGCTGACCCCGGCTACATACAGCTATCTCTGCTGTGACTGGACACGACCATGGAGCCGTGACAGGTCAGTCAGCTAACAAGCAGACAGCACTGGACGCCTACATCACACAGCACACACACACCGGCACTGACAGCACTACTTAAAAAACAAGAACTGTTCTGAACTAAAACCATTACACTGTTGTATGAGGTGTGTGTGTGTGTGTGTGTGTGTGTGTACCTCTGAAGCCTCCCTCCAGCAAAGCCGTAGCTCTGATCCTCTTCTGACCCGCCCACTCGTACTCCTCAAAGCCCCGCCCATTCTCTCCATCCATGTCTGCAGAATCATCGTCGCCTAACGCACCCTCACGCTGACACACACACACACACACACAGGGACACGTTAATCAGAGCAAAAACTTAACCGAGCCTTCTAAACTGAAGCATTTTTGTCTTGTCAGATTTCAGTAATTTTAAGTACATGATATTTACTGTTTTAAATAGTGCTGTGGTGGAGGATAGGCCAGATCTCCATAGCACGCTTTATCTGGACCATACCATGAGCAGCTGTGATAAGGACCTGCATTGTTGGCAAATGTCAATAGGACCCAAACAGGAAGGGAAAAGACGCTGAACTACACACCCTACTTCACTGGAGGCTCTGTTTTCTTCTTCTGTTGTATTTTTCCAACAGCAAAACCATCAAACTTGTGTCGCTGGGTTAGATCTTTTTGTTCCAATACTGAATATGTTTGTAACAGATGGTAGGCTCAGTTTTCTTAACGGCTTTGTTTTGCTGTGCTTGTTGTTGCTATAATGAAATGTATTCCACCTGGGAACACTTTCAAATTGATTAGCCTGATTGATTGATTCGACAGTAAAGCAAAGTGCTGGAAAATGTTTGATTTTATTAGGCCAAAAGTTTGTTTTTTGTGTGCCAAATTTAGCTTAACTTGCTGCAGCTGCTTTAGAATGAAACCCCTTTAGACATTTACATTTAGAGGTGATCAGTTATTTGGCCAGAAATTACTGTATTAACATTTTCATCTTTTACCATTAAGCTGCAGAAAGAAGTGAAAAGTTTACAAAATCGTCTAACTCTAGTTTAGATAAACGACAAAGAGGAGATCAGAGAATCTTCTATCCATTTGATCACTTATTAGTACAAGAAAAAAGGAGCTCTGGCGCCGGTTGCAAGCAGGACTTTAACATCTCAGTACAGTATGGATCAGCACAGGACTCTTATGCGGCGAATACATAATAAAAACACAGCTAACATGGCATGGTACAGCAGTGGAACACCTAAAGCGTGCTAGTGGGAAAGAGGTATTAGTGTCTCTATCGCTAGTGAAACGTACAGCAGTCAGTGAGGTGAGATACAGGAGGAGTGGTGATTAGTGGTGATGATTTGTTGTGTTTGGTCTACTCTAGGAAAGAATGTGACTGTTCACCGTCTACAGGAAAGAAGGACTGCTGACCGACTGAATAAGATGCAACCATGTCATATGGGATAAACCGCAGAAATAAGCCTTCTACTTAAAAATAATGTTTATGTCAGCTCTGCAGTGCCAAAAATTTCTTGTGATAATGGTCAAGTCTTTCAGACAGTTATTCCCACATGACGTGAATGCAGTACCTCCATGTACAGGAAGTCAAGAGGTGGTCAATATCTAGAGAAACGACAGTTGCTATTGGTTGGTAGTGAGTGGACAGCATCTACAGGAAGTAAAGAAGTGACTGGTCAGCATCTACAAGGAGAGAAGGGTTGACAGGCTGTCCGACTGGAGGTAGGTGGGGTTCGGGGCCAGGATTGTACTACCTGGATCAGGCATTGTTCCACATGTCTACTCATCTCCTCCTCGCTCCCAGCCAATGGGGCGCTGCACAGGGGACATACCTGGCCCCCCTCCTCAGGCTTCCTCCTCTTCATCTTCCCTATGCGGGCTGGAAAAGGAGGGGTCACGTCAAAAGAGAAAGACAGAGACACATTTTTAATGTCAGTTTAGTTTGAAAGGTTTATTATCATTGACGTTCTCAAGCCTTGTTTCTTTGGACGATAATAGCACTGGTTTCAAGGCACAGGAAATAATCTAATAAAGACCTGGGGGGAATTTATGTCAGATGAATCTTCCTTGATTGGATCATATGCAATGTAATATAGCTGCCCTCTGTTCTCAATTCTTTACAAGCCTAGGAGCATATGAGAGAAGGCTGAGCTGGCTAAACTTGGCCCCTTCTGAAATGTATAAAGAAAGAAATGACAAGAGCCGGACGTAACAATCTTGATCCCCGTCCTACACTCTACATCCATGCCATTCCTCTCCCTCTGTTTCTCCTCCCCACCACACACACACACACATTTAATTAGAAATTTAACAGAGCGGAACAGCCGTCATTGCGCCCCGAGTCTCTGTCGTTTTTTCTTAACTGCAAATGGCGCGCGGGGACATTAATTTTTAGCTGGCTGGGAAAGCAGAGGAGGCCAAGAGGGACCGTGACGAGGGATGGAGGGAGAGGAGGAGGAGGACATAAGGCAATACGTTATCACTGCAGGGGAAGACGATGGAGGGAGTGAGGCTGGGAGGGTTAAAGAGAGAAACAGCCTCCTCCTCCTCGCCAATTCTCCCCTGACGCTAATCGAGGGGAGCGTTGTTAAATAGAGAAGGGAAAGGGCTCCTAATTAGGTCCGGCAGGGATCTCTGCCCCCCACTCAGCCGTTATACCCCACATAAGAATGATTCCTGGTTCCACATGAGGGCAGAAAGTAAGTAATGGAGGGCGAAGTTTAAACTAAGTCTTCATCGACTCTTGTCATGGGTTCTGACTGAAAAAGGCGGATTATCTCGCCTTGGAAACACTAAATTTCTTGCAATAGAGACAACCACCAATGTGGTAAGAATCAACTATTTCAGATACAGATATATTGATTATATTAGCATGTTTTGGTTTACATTGCTTCAGTATCCCTTGACAAAGAAAGGATGAGTATTTTCAGTAAACGTTGACAGGGGTGACAGAAAAAAGTTGACAATGTCGAAATCATGCAGGTTTATTTAGTTGCACAGCAAAAGAAACAGCACAGTGGAAAACCGAGGAATATGGCCTGTGTCACCATGAGCGGACAAGGTGCTAACAGGAATATATGCTCTTTTAAGCCATTTCTTTTGATGAAATTATCATTCTATGATAGGACAATGGGCCTTTTTCACAGCAGACCTTTTGACTTGTCATAGTAGGAAAAGCACAGGTGTTACTAATAACAATAACGATCCTGTGCCTTGACACCTGTGATATTATGTTTCTCAGTCATTTGAGGTGATGATCATTTCTTTTTATTTCATCATTCATTTTTGTATTCATTTCATATTTAACTGTATTGATACACATATATCAAATGTAGGCTTTATATAATACAATGTATCTTAAAATATACCTTGGAGGTTAGGTTTAGGTCTGTGTGTGTGTGTGTGTGTGTCTTGCATTTCGTTGTACAACCCCGTGTTGTAAAATGATAATTAAATGAACCTTGAACCCTTAAAGTTACAATTCAAGCTGTATATTGTTCTAGAAATTCCATGACCAAAAACAAGCCTGAGCACAGTAATACACTCCTAATAAAAACATATAAATTAAATAACTTCGTCATGTATATTAATAAGCTATACTAAGGGTCACTCAGGAGATGAAACGTCATGTGTACATACCATTCAATCTTGTCTGCCTGTTTGCTCGAACTCGTAAAAATGTCTGCAAGCAGAGGGGAAAAAAGAGGGAGGAAATATACATTAGATAATAAAGAACCATTAGAATATGTTTACAAGTACAAATATAACTTTTCAGAGTGAGATTGCTGTGGATGCTGAAGGGCTGACTGCTCAGACTAGGGCACTGTAAACAAACCTACTTCTCTATTGTTTTCCACCTCCTCCATGACTGTGAGGGTTCACTCATAGCTCATTCTACCGCCGCTAAAACTCGCTGCTGAAAACTGCCCGACTGCGTTTCCAGATACTGTACATCACTGCAAACTAAAGGCTGTGTCTATTATTTAATACGGATGGGAAAGGATTGAAAGTGGCGCCCGTATCGGCAAAAACGACTCATGTTCGACGCCATATTGCCTTGTTTTGATCACGTGACGGGCTGGAGACGGAAGTGGGGAAACGTCACATGTTGTTCCGGATCTCGGCCGCTAGGGGGAAGCAACGGGTTTCATTAAACGGTCTCCTTTTGATGAAGGGTTGGTGTTTTACACACAAACTATACCACATGCACAACTACTGCACTGCCACTCTAACTTCTACTGTTTATATAGGCTGATACAAAAAAGAAGAAGATTTTACTCAATAAAGTAATTTCAAAGATGTTTCCAAACTTTGGTGTTTGTGAACATTCTCTACTTTTTACTCTCAAAGTTTCTTGGTTTTTGGTGGTACTCAGATCCCTTACCTAAGTAAATAATGTAATAATAATGTACATTTACTCCATTACAGGTAACAACCCTGCATTCAAAATCCTATTAAAGTAAAAGTACTTAAAAATATCAAAAGTAAAATTATTCATGCAGAAAAATGGCCCTTGTAACTTAAATATTATTATATATTACTATTATAATATTATTAGACTGATACAGTGTCTAGTGGTTCCCAAACTAGGGGTTGGGCCCCCTTCAACTGGTCACAAGATAAATCTGGGGGGTGGTGAGAAATGAGGTAGGAAAGAAGAAAAAACGTTTTTGCTGCACAAATTTGTATTGATATCTTGAACTTTTCTGTAATCTTTGCTTATTTGGAGGGAATGTTGGATTATACCAAATGCTGAATTATAGAATGTCACAAGGGGCCCCAACTAGACGGCCCTTTTTTGTAAGGGGTCGCGAGCCAAAAAGGTTGAGAACCACTCGTTTAATCTTTAATAATGCATTGTATTTCTTAAGCTTATCATATGTTTTTTAGGTAAAATCTGCAAAATAGATTGCAATGTATAAAGTGTGTAAAAGTATCTGAAAATTGTACTTAAGTACAGTATTTGAGTAAATGGAGTGAGTTACTTTCCACCACTGGCAACTGTGGTGTACAATTATACATTAATCTAAGTGAATGTGGAACATTTGGGGTCTTGGGTGGTTCAGGATGCCTGGGGTAAATTCCCTGTTTCATTAAGAATAATGGTCTTATCATTTAAAGTATAGTGTTGAGAAATAAATTACGCGAGGTCAGATTTCTTTGTCCTCTCCACTTCTGTCTCTTGCAGAATGTGCACCTCAGGTCTACTGGGATTCAAACCCAGAGGCCTGTATGTCTTTAGCTATATGCTGACTAAAGCATCCCCAGTCGCAGTAATGGATGCCCTCTCTTTGACACGGCAACAGTGAGTAGGCAGCGGTCAGTCCTCTCACCGTCTGCCCATCGTCCATCAGTGAGAGGCGACAAGCAGTCAGACCTTCTCCTTCTGTTCTAGCCCTCCATCCGTCTCCTCGCTCCTTCCCTCCCCCCCTCCCCTCTCTGCTGCCACTTGAGTTATAGGCCCACTTGCCTCGCATCGCCACTACTACCGTATCATTATGATACACTCACTGAATGGCTGCAGGTGGGTCAGGTTTTTAGAGGAATGGAAGAGAGGAGAAGAGCACTGAGACGGACTGACAGGCAGAGAGAAGGTGGCAAAGTCTGCCATTATGTTTCATTTTCAGGGTGTTAAAAAGAGTCACCATTGACTTAATCATTTGTATAATATAAGGTGATTTCAGCAGTTTCACTTAATGAGAAAATCTACTTTATCGCTATAAGGTCTTTATGAGCTGTGTCATCCTGAACGTATGGATGTAACGTCTGTGTGGACTTAATAGTTCTTATTTTATGGTGTAAGGGGGGAAACCCACTTAACCCAGAGATACATCACGGCCAGAGGAATTACCCGAACAAACTTTGATGAATTTAAGAGATAAAAGCAGTCCGGGTGGCTTTAAAAATATCTGAAATTTAAGGAGATTGACCTGTTGGTCAACTTAACTGCTGAGAGGGCATAAAAACCACAATCGACCATAATTCTCTGGTATACTGTTTTACATCTGTCATAATTAGGGAATTTCACAATTTGATTCGACACATTATGGAAGTCTCATGATTTGCTACATAGTTAATACCGCCAAAAAAGCAGCGCTGAGAATGTGCCTTGCATTCCTATTTTCAATCTATATTGACATTCAACTTAATAAAAGTATAACATTAGAGAAGTTTTGTCTGATCCAGCGGTTGATTGGCAGCAAAATAGAGCTTTATAATGTAACAAATTAAAATTGAAATTGTAATGGCAGATGTGTGTGACAGAAACAGTCCGCTCGCTGATGAACTCTACAAAGTGCCTGCTACATCGTTAGTGTTAAAAATGTACAATCTACCTAGGACAACAACATTGCCAGTTGAAATGTAAATGTGGTTGCTTGGGGAAATTTAGTTAGGATGAGTAGTAAAGTGCACTGTATATAATATTTTTCTCCATAGGTAGGGTGGGTGGTTAACCCAGGGTGTGATGTGTTAATTTCGCCCATTGATGGTATGAAATGTCAGTACAAATCTAAAAAACCTGTCTGACCAAGTGGAATCTCAGAAATAGGTAGAGTGTATAATTTAATTAGAGGTGTGATTTAGGCCCTGTGACTACACTATAGCTGGTTATTTGCCTAACTATGAAGTGGGAGTGGAGTGTTTAGATGGACCATTATACCATGGCCACTGACAATTCTTCACCCTGACTGACTGGCAGGTGGTAATACCTGATATTAATACCTACATTCCCAAACAGTTCTTTTGGTCATTATTTAACATATACCTCATCGGTTATTATCCCTTATTAGTAATACACCATATGTCATAATATGGAGCTGACTGGCAGTATAAACGCACTATGCTGTGAACACACAGGATATATTTTACTACAACTGAAAATAAAGTAAAAAGAAGGAAAATGATAGAGAAAGTGAGCTGGATAGTACTCTGGAGAAGTGACCTAAAGGACAAACAGGAAAGAACGGTGTCAGTCTAGACTGACTGTTATTCAACCCTTCTGTGTGTGTGTGTGTGTGTGTGTGTGTGTGTGTGTGTGTGTGTGTGTCCGCAAGTGTGACCTGGTATCTGTCGGAGTGGTGGATGTCTTCAGAGGACAGGGGCGAGACCACGGGAGACTCTCCCTCACGCTTGATGTGCACCGACAACAGCATTGACTAGAGAGAGAGAGAGAGAGAGAGAGAGAGAGAGAGAGAGAGAGAGAGAAATAAAATGTCTTCTATATGCAGATGATCTTGTTATATTATCTCTGGAGCAATGATTACAGCAGAACCTGTCCTCGCTTGACAGTTGCTGCATGGGAATAATCAACAGACATGGACAAGGCAAGAGTAATGCTGTTTCAAACATAAATTTAGATTTAAGGAAAACAGATACCATTTCACTGTTGGAGAGATAACCCTCCTGCAAGCCACCACCTGCACCTTAGCTTGACTTGACAATAAGATAATTTGAATAACTTAAAATGTCCATAAGGTCCATACAAACTGAATGCAACAACCAGAAAAGGCTGAAGAAAACATACACGTGCTAGCTGATTAAATTTTGAAGTCGTAGTTAGCAATCAAAATACAAATAATGAAAGACATCAAAATAGCAGTTAAAATGGAAGCACTGAATAAAGTTGAAGTGTAAATTTAAATGCAAGCGCTGAATGAAGTTGAAGTATCAGTTGAAATTTAAGTGCTGAAAGGAGTTGAAATGTCAGTCAAAGTGCTGGTGCTGTGTAAATCCTGAAAGAAGTTAGTGAAATGAGTATAGACGATGTCAGTTAAAGCGTCTGCTGAAGTGCAAGCATGGAAAACAGTAGTAGTAAGTTGCTTATGAAAAGTAGAAGTTGTGTGAGTTAGAAGAGTGGAAGAAGTTTTTTTTTGTTGTTGTTCAAAGTTAAAGATCTGAGACCTGAAAGGGTTTGTAAGTTGTATAGTGTAAGTTGTGTAAGCAGTGAAAGGAGAGGCGGCAGTTGAGGAGAGAGATGAATGTGGTCGGAATGTCAGCTGACGTCTAAGTGGTGAAACCAGTTGAATTGTCATTTGAGGAGTAAAAGACAAAAGCAGTTGAAATGTCAGTTGAAGAGTAACAACTGAAAAAAGCTGGATTGTCATTTGAAGACTAAGAGATGAAAGCAGTTGAAGAGTAAAAGACAGTTGCAATGTCGGTTGACAGTGCTAAATTTAAAGCAAAATTTACAATAACTGTAGAATGTAAAATATTTAATAACAAAATGAAAGTAAAATATTGTTTGACCTTGTGTGTATCAAATGGATACATATCAAAAAGGAAAATTATTTAAAGTTTATTTCTGTATTACAACAGATCTCTTACACATAAAAGAAAAAAACAGAAATGGCGAATCTTTACCCTTGGAGAATTTCAAGAGTGTTATTGCCACAGATGCTGAGAGCGACACATCATTGATGATGACTGTAACCTGCCTGACTTTGTCTATAAAGTCCCTTCCACTGATTAGAGTTAATGTTTATGGGACGTTAAGAGGAGTTAGGGAAGAACGAGTGATTGAAAAGAGAGGAAGAAGGGAGGAGAGGAGGAGGAAGGGTAAACATCTGAAAAGGAGGAGCGTTAACTGTCTGACATTACGGGACACTGCCTGTCCATAAATCTGTCTCACAACACTTTGCAAACACACCCTCTCGCTTTCTCTCTCATAGAAACACACGTATAAAACAATATCCTCTTCTAACCCACTCTGTGACAAAGACAATCCAGGGAATTCCTCAAGAAGCAAGCAGATAATGACGTTAAAGAAAGAGAACAAGGGAAGACAAGAGGAGCAATATCACTTTTTCACAAGGCTCAGTCCTGACAGAGCTCTAGCTGTGGTGTGTGTGCTTATATTTCCATGTGTGCCTGTGCTGTTGCTTTTTTTTTTACAAGGCAGCTATGAAATATTTGTATTTACAGTCGTCCCCTATTAATCAAGTGGAAAGGGGCAGAGCAGAGGCTTAAGTGCTCGACAGCAGTAATCTAATAATAATATGTGAGAAATGACCAACCTCTAGTGCTGCCACAGTAAATTGGACATTATGCATGATGCTTTTATGCCTCTGTGTGAGTGTGTGTGTGTGGACTTTTTTTCCCTCTTTTACCCAGGTTTAAAAAGGTCAGGAATCATTTACCTGGGGGCGTTCTGGGAATATGCTTAAGTTTTATCATTAGAATGTGACATTTAACGGTATTCTACGAAGAGATTATAAATGAAGATCTTCCATTGAACATTTTGGTCTTTTAAACCAACCAATTAAATCAACATGCAGAAAGATCAGCCGCAAAAAGGTTGCATTTAAAGATACATTCAGGTGAGTGACTGGATTTACACCTCATGGTACAGAAATTTGAACTCTAAATTTGACTGTGAGGACTGTAATAAAGTGTGTTTTGTGAATTTGCACTGTAAAAATGTGAACATGTTTTAATCTGTGTTTTGTATGTGTAAATCAATGATAAATGATAGAGAGGCAAAGAGAAAAGGACAACGCCTAAATCTTTTCACATGCATGAGAGACGGTGCAGTATCCAACATGGGTATGTGTGTATGTCAAAGAGTGTGTGGCCCTACAGATATCACATGTTTTCAGTCTAACCCAATCACCTCAGCTTGGCAAGGAGTACAGGAAGCGGGCCGCACGCCCCGTGAGGAGGTGCATTGGGGTTAATCTCCGGTCTAACGGGGTGGGTGGTGCATACCGGGGAGGAGACGACGACAACAGACCCGTGTGCTTCAGACTGGCCCTCTCCATTCTCCATGGGCTGCAGCTGAATACTAAACAACAGCGGTGAGATGCGCAGTCACGGCCGGAGAGGAAGGCCGGCGCTCACTCCTGCTCTTTCTGCCTTTCTCAAGCACAAGACCACCCACGGTGCTGTGAGTGCTGCTCTAAGCCTGGGTCAGCACCCAAAGGTGTGTGGGAATGAAAATGGATCCCCTGAATTATTTCAGAGCTCTTATGCTGCATTCATGTGCACGTTGGATGTACTTTGTCTGTGGTCAGGGCATCTGACTTTTACATGGTCTTTAGTTAGAAATGAATGAAATGATGAAGCGCCTGATTGCTTTTGGGGGTACTTTCAGGAAACATTGACACAGGTCTCACCAATAATGAAGAGCAGAGTAGAGCTATATATGCTATTCAATTACATGTTGGATACATTTTACACATTTAAGGAACCTTACCTGTTTTTGTATCAATGGAAGTTAAGAAAAAAACAATTTCCACAAATACTTTAGCAGTTCATGTTAAAGCCTAAAATGATTCCATTGTACTTGTACATTATATTGGCTAGCTATAAGTAAAGTAAAGTTTTATTTATATAGCCCAAAATCACAAATTTGCACCAGAAGGTTTTACAATCTGTACAACATGCGACAACCGCTATCAAGTCCACCCACAGCCCCCAGCGCTTATTCAAAGTCCTCTGAAATGAGAGCTGGATTTTTCCATAAAATATACTATCTAGAGATCATGTTAAGGAAAGAAAGGTCTTCTTTCCTTTTAAAAACAGTCTTAGTCTGGCAGCTAGTGATGGGTAGAGATGAGTTAGTGGATGCAGACACTGTAAGGGAATGCCTACTTGATGGAATCATGAATCTGTCATCCTACAATTTCACTTATCCGTCTTTTTCTTCTCTTTTTTTCTTCCTTTTCTGTCCGTCTGCATCTTGGTCTGTCTAATTGGAACAATCACAGTACAGTGCCTCTTGGCTCTGCTGCCTGTTGGACCACAGGAGACTGGTACTTCTTTGTGTGTGTGTGTGTGTGTGTGTGTGTGTGTGTGTGTGTGAGATATAAGACAGAGGCCTACAGTACAGCTGATTTCCCCTTAGTGCAGCGGAGAGGAACAGAGGCATCAGAGTAACAGCTCTGAGTTGGACAGTAAAGAACTACACTACACATCATTGAAAAAGTGTTTTTAAACCTAGTTTAGTTTACTATGCGCACATCTAATTTTGTAATCAATCATATAAAATCTTCCTTTCTATTTTTGCACTATATCAAAGTGAATACAAAGCTTTTGATGTACTAGTGATACTGATCACTTCTGTTACCCTTTACACAGTACAGAAAGATTTAACTTCGATTCCAGATATAGGTGGAAATAATGAGAGCTGTAAGAATCACTTGATATCAGCCTGAATGAAAAGGTAACACTCCAAATATAGACATCACATTACATGTTAAGAAATTGCGGTTCATCTCACCTTGGGAGTTCCTGGAGTGGCTGCTCCGTCCTTGGGTGAGGGGTTCTTACTGCAGTAGAGAAAGAAGACAACATTTAGTGAGTTTTTAATGTTATGTAGCGCAGTGTTGAATCTGGTGTTATGTGTCTGTCTGCTTGTTTTTATCCCTCTAGCGTGTGCTGACATATTTCTGACAGGTCATTCATTTTTAAGCTGGTATGTATTTTTGGAAGGTGTATTTGGTAACACCAGAAACTGTTGCACCTTTTCTGGGGAAATCATGGTATATCATGGGTTGCTATACACCAGTATACTAGATTATATTTAGCATCCATTGGTCTTTTACCTTTTATCCATCCGTTTGTCCAGCTTCTGCTGCTCTATTTGATGGAAAATATTACCGCAAATGGTAGGATTACTAAGAAAATTATCTGGATATTCTTTACTGAGGCAATCATTCTCTTGATTTGTCTCATCACACATACACACATATGCACATATAGTTTTTTTTTGCAGTGGCAAAAGCAGGAAATAACTGATTTTGCAGTGATTTGAAGAAAGAAAGATGCGTTCCTGCAGTTGTGTGTAGATGGATACGTGGGTGCATGTGTTTGTGTGACATTTTAGATTGGAGATGAACGATGGAAAGTCCAGATATATTAACTAGCCTCTATTCTGCCAATAAAACACACACACACACTCAGTTCACATGTTACTTTAATTCTGATCTCTTTTTCTGACACTTTTACCATCTGATTTTTTTCATTTACTCCCCCTCCGCATTCTAAGTTGATTTGTTTCTTCCTTTCTTTTTTTGTCCCTCTCCTCCTTCTCTTTCCCCCTTTCTCTCTCTCCCTCTCCCCATCCTTCTGCCTTTCTCTCTCTCTCTCTCTCTCTCTCTCTGACTTTTACCCAAACACAGAGATACATTTCTCCGAGCTTCTCCAAGTGTTGCGGCAGGCTTGACGTTGACAAAGCGAGACAGGGTTGTCATGTTTGCTTTGAGACCCTGTTAGCACTCCAGACCCCCTCGGACACACACACACAAACACACACAGACTGACAGACAGACAGACAGACAGACAGACAGTGGCAAACTATGGAAAAGGAATGTGCCTGAAACTGAATTGAGCGCGACCTCTAATCTGACAGCATGCCTTGGTAGACAAGGGATTTCCTTTTGCAATGGATGGATGGGTGGATAATAAGAATAAGAAGCCTTATTTATATGTCACTTATCTAAGAGGAGAATTTACAAAGTGGTGCACAAGAAGGCGTGAGAGCAAGACAGGGATAATATAAGACAGAAATATAATGCATAGCTGCACAGATTTAGGGAGGAATGTATGATAAGACTGAGCGATGGAAGTATGGAAGGGCTGCCAATGTATTTTTGAGTGTAGTTCATGTCTTTACACAACATCACTTGGTCTTTCAATTTTTGGGGTGCAAACCATCAGTTTATACCTTAACCAATAGCAAAGTCCATGTATTTAAGGAGGCACTGCACTCAAGTACTACTCAGCCTGTGAAATCAGTTGTCTTAAAACAATAGTCGGATGCCCTTATGAACATTGAAACAGGTTTTGCTATGCGTAATCAATCTTCCTGTTTATACCGGCCATTAAGGGCGTTTTCACACCTATAGTTGGTTTGCTCTGGTCCAAATCATGTTGATGATGAGTTTGTAAACTTGGAGCGTTTTCCCCTTGGTTCGGTTTCTTTTCACACAGAGAAAAATCCAAGCGAACCAAAATGCATCACTACAAACCACGTGAGTACGTTCACTCCGCTTATTGGTCAGATGTGTCTGGGGATGTTACACACTCCGGTACAGCAGGTGGCGGCATGCATCACTGACGTTGGTTTGTAGCCCGCCAGTAAAACCAAAGAAGAAGAAAGTAAATACAGGAAGAAGGTCCTGTGTTCTGGACTTGGACTGCATATTTCTGTGAGAGAAACATTGCTGGTTCATTCTTCGGTTAAGTGTGAAAACGCCATGGGAGCTCCCCTCCTAAAGCACTTCCAAGGTAAGTGATGGGAGACAAAATCCACAGTCCTCATTTCAAAGCGTCGTGAAGCTAACACAAGGCTTCCGCAGTCTGATTTAGACAAATCAAGTGGAATGATGGAAAGAATTATTACAGCAAGCAAAAAGTGTTTCAGTGTTCATATGGACACCTGACTACAGTTTTAAGACAGACTTGAAAGATTGTGAACCTGTCCTTTAATGTCTTCTGCTTCAGCTTTGTCAAGTCTGAGAAAAGGGCTTTCTTTCTTGGGCTTGGTGACATCTAGTTTATAACAGTAAGCCTGTGTTACAAACTTAATATGATAGGCAGGTTAGCTAGTCACCCCAGATCACATGTGATTGGATGCATTTACACCCCTAAGTTCAAGATGAGTCATAGAAAATACAGGAAAAGAGCAGGATTGTGATGTATGAATACTCAAACACAACTTTTTATTAGAACTTGGAAAATGTTTTTTGTTTTGTTTTCCATTTCCCTGTCTGTAACAAAAACCTGTGAAAATAAATCAGAAAAATATCAAATGACTGGATATCAGGTTAGTGAGTTTGAAGAGTTATTATTAGTCATTATTTGTCATTTTAGTTTTTAATTGGTCCTCATCTGATGCGACTGATTCCATTTATTATCTGAGATGAGTAGCTAGTGCTGGTGCTGGTGAGGGTGTGAGTCAGTATACAGTATACAGGTGTCTGTGTATGTATGTATTAAATGTCTGTGCGCAGTGAACATGTCTGTGAAAAGGTGTCATTACTGTTTCTGTGCTGTGTGTGTGTGTGTGTGTGCCTGTGGATGTCTGTTTGCATCTGTCTTGCTACTGTGTGTGTGTGTGTGTGTGTGTGTGTGTGTGTGTGTGTGTGTGAAAGCTGAACAGCGGGCCTCACCTCCACCAACAAAGAGAATAAACATGGGTGACACAGTCAAGCTGCTGTGTAATGCAGGGGAATCTGCCAACACCCCCTCCCACCACCACCTCTCTTCCCCCTTTTCTATCTCTGTCTCTGTCTTCTCTCTCTCCTTCTCCCTCTCTCTTTTATTCATTACCTGGAACCTCTGCAGAGGCATCAACAATAACAGCCACCTCTACCTGCTTGTTGACGGTGTCAAACAGCGACAAGAGAAGGAGGGAGAGGGGAGAGAGAGGAAGAGAGAGCGAGAGGGGACAGCAGTCGCATGCCTGCCACGATGGGAGAAAATTGCCACAATGACAGAGGGGGTGATAGAGAGATGAAAGGGAGTGAAAAAAAAAAAAAAGGGGGGGGGGGGGAGTAGAAGGAGATGAAATGTGAGGTGAGAGACAGAGATGTGGTGAGGGAGGAAGAGCGGGCGACATAAAGAGGCAGATCGAGCGAGGGAAAGATGAAAGGAGACAGAAAACGAGAGAAAGAAAGAGAGGGAGTGATGGGAGAGTCGGCGCATCGCCCGCCTCTTCTCGCAGCTTCACGTGTCTGTTTGCCCGGTTCTATGAATTTTTGATGGCGAGGGTTACGGGGCTGGAAATTCCAGCTGCCTGCCGTGTCAAAGCAAGGAGAAGAGGGTGGAAATGAGCAGCACAGCAAAAGCAAAACAAACACACTGACAGACAGACAGGACGAAAAGGGAGGGAGGGAGGAATGAAAGACGGGAGACAAAGCAATTTAGAATGCGTTGTGGTAATGAGGCACGTGTGTGTGTGAACAGGGGGAGACAGGTGAGGGGGCATGTGGGTGCTTCAAACAGGTCTTACAACACATTGTCCCACCACGTCATGAGGAGAGGCAAGCAGATGTGAGATCATAAACAGGAAGTAGTCACACAGTATATCTACAAGGGATCAGGTGGTGGGTTTTTCTGTCTGCCATCAGTGATAAAAGTAAAAGAGAAAAAAGCAGAAGAGATGGATGTTGTGTCCACTGAGTAAAACAAGTCAGGAAATCAGAGATCACATTAGATTGAAAATAATGTATTTATATTTAGACCATGATTTTAGTTGACTGTGGTCACCGTCTAAAAACTTATAATGTCATTTAGCCATGTTCCACCTTCTGCTTGTGTAAACCCTGGTGGTGATGGACTACATGAATACAATATAAAATACAATATAATTACACACATCATAGAAATGCAGTGGTACACCATGACAAACTAATTACTGTATAGACAGTAAGCAAAGTCAGTAAGTGGTTTATTATAAGGAATTATAATAATTAAGGTAGGTATACAGTTTTTCAAAATAAAAGTGCAAGTAAAAACTACTTCAGCATTTCCTGTTATGTGCTGAAGGAAGCTCCCTTCAGAGCCATAGAAGACGTAGAAGATTATATAACTGGTCTCACAGGCTGACTCCTCGTGATGAGTAATCTGACCTCAGTGTAATATCGTGTCCCTTTAAATTAGAAAAAAAAAGTAGAGAATGGCACAAATGCAAGAGGCTTTTTCAGAGTTTTTCAATTGAAGCTATTAATGTTGAGCAGACAATTCAGTGAGGGGATGCTGTATGAAGTTGTATGAAGAATAAGATTGTGGGGCAGTTGACACCCTGTTTGTTTTAAGCACGTCTGGCCAATCACTGTCGAAAGCAGGCATAGAATGCAGAATCATAATTTTCAGCTTTGTAATGTCTGGCTGCAGAGCCTCAGAACTCCTGTGGAGTCATGTTTTATTGTCAAGCAGCTGATAAATGAGTCAGCCTGCCAGCCACCTAAAATTGTGCAAACAATCCGTTTTAAATTATTACAACCGCAAGAAAAATATATTTTACAAGTAATCAAGGAAACCCAAAAGAAGTTTTAAAAACAGCCAGATAATACAGCTACTGTATTAATCTGGACCAGTCGGACGCACCAGTTTGAATTGGGCTGTTCAGTAATTTGGAAGCAATTCCGTTCTGTAAAACTACCCACCCTCTCCAAACCTGGTTAAATCTGCATCAATCCTACACGAGTAGAGACAGACTGAATTTGACTGACAGCTAGCAGGGGCATCTGCCCCTCCCACTTCCGCTCCCCACCAAAGGAGGAGAGAGAGAAAGATGAATAAGTCTTTTTTCAGTGGGAGTTGGGTGGAATGGATGGAAGAAGGAATGGAGGGATGGTGCTAACCTCAAGATACTGATTGCTTTTTGCCTTTTTGTGTCGTCTGCCGGAGAGGTGGGGGCTCGCTCTCGTGGAGGCAAATTGATTATGGAGGAGGAGGAAGAAAAAGAGGAGTAGGGGTATGAGGAGGAGGGGGGTGATGGGGTATGTAGATTACTTTGCCCCCACGAGCCACCTGACGTGTAGGCTACAGGACATGATAGATTTCCATTTCCTCAACTGTGTGTGTGTGTGTGTGTGTGTGTGTGTGTGTGTGTGTGTGTGTTTGCGTGTGATTTCCATGTCCTTACATGAGAAGCTGTGGCCCATGAACAAGCGACAGAGCTCACAGTCACAAGAGAGGACAGGTTGGAAGTTGTAATCACACACACACACACACACACGCACACGCAGTGAGGACAGAACAGAAAAGAGATGAGAAATAGAAAACAAATAGAAATGCGCAGAAGAACGGATATCTATAGAAAAGACCAGGCAAATATGGGACACACACAATTTTCACACCAGCATACTCAAACACACACACGCACACACGCACACACTTTCGTTTCCATACCCACCGCTCTTTCATTCAGCAAGTGCTGGTCGTCATTAAAGGCAGATTTACTACAAATTGGACCAAATTCCCACTGTCACTTTCAATGATGGCTGCTACCATGCAGAGAGCCGGGAAGAGGGAGAGACAGTGTGTGTGTGTGTGTGTGTGTGAGCGTTTGTGTGTGTGATATAGAATGAGGTTGGTTTTATGATATAACACACACACACACACACACACAACACTTTCTGCTTTTATTTTATCCCCTGCTTCCATTCCCTCTGACACGCACACTCATCCAAAGTCACACTGAAACATTTTGTGTGTTTGTAAAGGAACAATCAAAATTTTATCCCTTGGATCCTTATTCGTCCTCTTTTTTTCATGTGGTGTGTGTATGTGTGTGTGTGGGTTAATGGCGAGTAGCTAAATCGCCTAGCCGTGACGTTAGCCACCATTGTGTCTCACCCGAGGACGATGCTTTTTCCTTAAATAATATTGTGTGTGAGAGTGTGAGCGTGCATATGTGGGTTTTGAGCTTCCCCAGGCTGATCTCAGACCCACAGAGGGAAGGGCAGACTACTAACCTTTATTAATTATTGAAACACACACACACACCTCACCATGTCAAACAATGATGGATGGATGAGCCTCACTCAGCTCTCCCATGTATTCTATTCTATTCTATTCTCCAGAGCTTTCAGCCACAACCCCTGGCATTCATCAAGGGCTCAGGAGATAGTTTAGTTGTTGGAATTTCGGATAACTAAAAAGTCTTCAGTGGCTGAAAGCTCTGGAAAAACCAAGTGGACCTTTTGATAAGAATTTATTCTGTACTTCATCTCACTTACTTCTTTAGATGTCTCTTTAAAGTTATTTCGTAATAACTTTAATCTGGCTGACACTCTTTGATCCTTTACTCCATCCTTTTCCTAACTTCTCATTCCACCTACATCTTCATCTTTATTCCTTCATCAATGCCCTTCCCCCATTTTTCATGATTCTTTTGATACATTTTTGAAGTAAGGAATCATTCTGCCCGCAGGCAAATCTGTATCTTTCTCCATTACTCATATAAGCTTTCTCTCTAACTGTCTTGCTGTCTCTGCGTAGATCATTTCCTCCTCACAAGGCCAGCAGGAAATACACATGTTGACCCGTTCACACTGAGGACAATGGGTTTATCCCAGGTCACTGCTTTGGTCTGATGGGAGGGTTAGCTTGTTGCAGCTTCTAGAAACATGGTAAAATCGGGAAATGGAGTAATGACACGACTGGGTTAGAAGAAGTCAGGGTGAAGCTGTGAAGAGGAGAAAAAGAGAAGAGGGAGGACTAGAGAGGACATGAGTGAGGATAGATAAAGGCATAGGACCAGATAGGAGATAAGAAGGAGGATTAGAGACAAAAGGATGGAAGGATGTCAGAAGAGGAGAACAGGCTGATGGCAATATAAAGGGGGAGAGGAGGAATAAGAAGGACTGGTGCAGTATATGAACATGGACAGATGGGAGGAGGGGTATAGGAGGTGTAAACGGGGGTAAATGAAGTATGATTTCCACGTGGGGTGACGCTATCTGTTGCCCTGTTCCTCCGGGTTAATGGGGACTATCATAAAGCTGGGCCGCTTAGGTGGACACCGGGTCATACACAAACACAGCCTCACACAGGCCACACACCTATGTACACAAACACACACGCACGTACACACAGCCAGGCGTGCGGTCAAGGTGAAATATGGATCTTAATGGTTGTGTCCCATCGTTAAAAGGGCTTGGAGTTGATTTATCCACCGTAAAACAGCTCGTGCAACTGCCATGAGGAGAAGAAGGGGGCGGCAGTGAACTTGAGGTCACAGGTTTGAATCCTAATCCCTGTAGGAAACACTTAGCGTTACGTCGACGGCATGCCTCTGCCTTTTATGCAGATTTATGGCACCAGAATTTCGGCTCAGAAAGAATAGCAGTCAGTGAGCCTGACATAAAAGCTGAGTTAAAGCTCTGCCTTCACCCTATGCCTAAAAACTATTCATCTTTATGACCCAGTAAAGCATTTGTCTTAAAAATCTTGTTTACCTTTCCTATATTAGTATCTAGATAATGTCACTTGACTCAAGCAAACTAATGATGACATATGTTAAATTAATTTATCAGACCTTTTTGATGTTCAGACTTGGGAAACTTGCTGTTACAGTTACTATTTCTACACATGTTAAGTACAAAAGATACAAAATGTAAATAAGACACTTCTGGGGTTGTTGGAAGGTACCGTTGACGGAGCTAGGCTAGCTTTTTGTTCTAAGCTAGGCTAAAAATGTCACTAAGCTAAGTCTGTATTGAACACACAGATGAAATCTTCTCATCTTACTCTCAGAAGATGAGCAGGTTTCCCAAGATGTATTCCATAAAGACGTGAAGATGGTTTAAAAGACAAAATTACTTCCAATAGCTAAATACACACTTAGACACACTTTTGGAGTCAGTTTTAATCTGAATTTGATTTGACTGAGCTTACTGTAAATTAATGTGTGTGAGCAAGAAACAACATACACATACAGTATGTGTTTAAGGCCTACCTGAGGCATATGGCAGCTAGCCGCTCTATCTCAGTCTCCATGTGTTCCTGCAGCTCTCCGGGCCTGAGCAGCACCTGGCAGATGGGACAGATTGGAGCCTGGCTGTCATACAGGGACATCTTCTTTTTACCTGGAGACAAGATAGGAAGCAAGACAAAGGAAGAAACATCAGTATGTGCAAAGGACAAACAAGAGCCAAGCACTCGTACAATTCTTGTATTCAGATACACTGTATCCAGATTGTGTCTAAATGAATCTCAAGTGACCACTAATTATCATATTTCACCTAGTATCTGTTTTATCTGTTGGGAACTGCCACTAGTGCCACACACATTCTACAAAGTTGACTGGGCTGCACTTCAATCCAGCAAGGACACGTCAGCATTGTGTATTCCTGCTAGCACCAAAGCTTGAACCGTGGTCTCACTCTCTAAAATCACACACATTAAGTGCATGTGCATTATAATTCTGCTTCACACATAGACAAAAAAGGGGGAATAGAGTGCTGTACAGTTTCCATTGTGTCCTATCAGGTCAAAGCAGATTTAAAGAAGTGTCAGCCATGGATGAGATAATGCTGTATAGAGTCTGCCAACACTACCTCACTTCATTGTCCTTGATCAGCAGGGCACAGGGTGGGGCCCACCTGTATGTGTGTCTGTGTTAGTGTGTGTCTCATTGTGTTCTGGGGTTATGTGTGGCCTTTGTGTTTGTGTGTGCGTAAGTATAGTAATATACATCCTACATTTTCAAGTTCACCTCTGAGTCTGTCTGAGTTTGCTAAAAATAACATCTATTGAAAGTGTCTCAGTGCTTAATGTTGGAGGACACTTCCTGATTTCCTGTATTTAGCCAATCAAACAGGCTTTTTTTAGTCCAGGGACAATAGGCTCTGCCTCAGGCAGGATATCCCGTTTAGACTGCTTGTCACCACGGCAACGAGGGGACCAGGTAGGGGGACTCCCTATCTGTCTTGTCTTTGGTGTTTCTCTCTCTCTCTCTCTATTTCTTTCTCTCTCTCTCTCTCTCACACACACACACACACACACACACTCGCATACACAAACACACACACACATGCACATGCAGCCTTCTGGGGACGCGTATCCTTGCTCACATACTGGTCTGTCAGAACAGTTTCCTGCAAGAGAACTCATCAACAGTCAACTAGTGGGGAACACACACACCTACACACACAATGCCACACACATGCAACCCCCCCACTCCCTTTTTCGGAGCGTGTGTGTGCATACTGGGCTATCATTCTCCTCAACTGCTACTTAACAGAGCCACAGCACTGGACACGTTAAGTGACTTTGAAAAATTGGTAATCGATTACTCTCCGTCTCTCTCCCTCTGCTTCTCTTTCTCTACCTCCTTTTTTTTTCTTTTTCCACACCTATCCCTCTTGTGCCCTTTCTCTCCAGGCTCATCCATTTCTAATTTTCTGCTCCCGACCATCCGTTTATTTGTTTAATTTCTTTCTCCTCCTCTCCTCTATCTCTCATCTCCTCTTTAATTTTTTTCATTGTTTGTCTCCCTTTTTTCATCTCTTTCTTTCTTTTCCCCTTTTTTATGTTGCCCCATCACTCTCTCCTTCCCCTCGACTCTGTTTTTCCATGTTGCTCATCTCCTTTCTTTCCTCCTCTTCTTCTCTGCCTTATTGTCTCCTCCTCTCCTCCACCACGCTCCATTCAGTATATTTCCCTTTCTCTCCTTGTTTTTTCTCCATCTCTCTTTCTCTACCCCCCCACCCCCCTCCCCCTTTATTGCTTTGACAAGATAATTTGAGTCATGCTGAAGCCGTCGCCATCCGCCACAGCAAACAAAGAGAGATCCAATCCCTGTCTGCAGCTGATGGGGCTCTTTCTATTCAGCAGACAAACACACACCTGGAGGACATGGACGCACACACACACACACACACACACACACACACACACACAGGCATGCACATAAACATTACCTGCGCTTGATTATTTTCTAGGCCTTTGTAATGTCAAAAATGTACTTTTAAAAAAAAAGTAAATGCTTATTTTGCACAGCGGGAGTTGTTTACTTTTTAGCATTTCAATGTGCTGTGGTTTTCTTTTGAATTCTGGGATTTTCTGTATGGATGTGACTTTCATTTGTATTATTTAAAAAAAAAAAGGGATGAAAAGGAAATGTAAATGCATGGGTGTGACAACAGAATGCTAACAATCAACAACAGGAATGATTAAAGTGGAGGAGTTTTGTGTTGTTGAGTGAACTGATTTGAATTAATTTTAATTCAGCTGTCTTACTTTAGGGTCAAAACCAAGTTGTTAACCGCAAACATACTACACACACACTCAAATTGAACTTGCCCTGATGTGATGAAACAGGTGGAAATCCAACATGCAGTCATGCGATAGAATACAATAGAACAGAATACAACTTTATTGTCCACCAGACTGGGAAATTGTCTTTAGCTCACCAGAACATAAAAGCAGCACAAAAACATGCAAAATATAGAACAAAATATAAGTACAAGTATAAAACACAGTACATTAGTAGAAATAAATAAATAACGTAAAACAAAGCATAAAACATAAAATAAAAGACTTGTGAGCAAGATTTGCACGTAGACTTATTTAGATTTTTGGTTGCCAAATGCTCCAACAGTCTCAAACTAACTAAAAACACTTCGCCAGCTCAGATTTCCTTGTTTTTATGTAAGTTATGTGACTTATGTCAGTTATGTGAGACATAGAACATTCAAATGAAATATCTGCCAACAACATGATCCAAATTTTGTATTTTACAATACTTATGACTCAAAAGATTTAGTTAATTCAAAGGACTTCTCTTTTTTCTTGCCTTTTCTGTTCTATTAATTTATTTCCTGTTCTCTTTTCTTCCTCAAATCCATGGGTTTTTCCAACTTGTTTGCCATCACTGTCTCTCACCCATTTTTTCCTTTTTCTCCCTCTGTTTCCCTCTCTCTCTCTCTCTCTCTCTCTCTCGTCAAACGCTCCCTGAGGGAAGTGAGTGATGGGGAGAGGCGAAACGGACAGATAAATCCAGGGGAGGAGAAGAAGAGGAAGAGAAAGGGGGGAGAAGGGTGTGCATGTGTGTGGGGTGGGGTGTTGATGTGATGTGATGTCGCACACCAGGCTTGTCAGCGCCTTAAAGATGATTAATGTCGGGGCAACACACACACACACACACACACACACACCTATGCGCTTCCCACATGTCCTGCTTTGGACATCACACACACACACACACACACACACACACACACACACACACACACACACACACACACACACCCTGCAGCGCAACAAGGGTGCGTTTAATCTCGGGGAGCGGAGGGAAGGTATCAGAGTCAGAGGAGGGAGAGGAGGGGAGAAGAGGACGAAGGAAAGGATAGGGCTGGACAATAACAAGGAAATAGGCCTGACAGGACTTTTTAGCGTTGCGATTCTTCAGTGAAATGTCGGCTGGCGGAGCGAATGAGGGATGGATGGATGGAGGAGAGAAGAGAGGAGGTGTGCATCTCTCTGACAGCCGTGATGGAGTGTAGGCTTGATCCCCCCTAATGTGCCAAGATGGATCGTCTCATCTCTCTTTCTCCCCGACTTCCCTTCCCTTCTATCTCCCTCTCTCAATCCCTCCATCTGTCCTCTCTACCTCACTCTATTTCTCTCTCCCTCCATCTCCCATTTTCTTGATTTCACCCGCTTGTTCCTCTTTCCAGATCCCTATCCCTCCCTCTTTTTTCTCTTTATTCAACCCCGATCATCCCTCCATCACACTCTCCTCTTTCACTATCTTCCATCTTTTTCATCGCTGTCACTTGATCCACTTAGTGACTCTCACTGGTTTTTGTTAACGTCACAAAACAATATGTCACCCAACTGGCAGGAAGCATATCCACTGACTTTCTGTAGCTTCTGTCAGATTTATTTACCAGCTGCTGTAGTACTGACATGTACACTTTGGCCGGTCTAACTCAATCCAGAGTGTCCCTGAATCCTATTTTGAGACTGTGCGCCCCAAAAATAAGCAGCTTATCACGACCCATATTTATGTATATTGTTAGGTGGCGACCTATAAAGAGCAGCAAGTCAGAATTTGGAGTAGGTCGGGGTGGATGGATGGGTCAAACAACACAGTGTGTTCACCCAGGAGGGCGCTGTTTGTGTCCTGTGTGAAACCAAAAGTCAACGTTGACTTATTTTAAATTACGTACGTAACTTAATTTACGTAACTTACGTAGTTATTTTAACCCAAACCATGGTCTTTTCCTCTCACACAACACAGGACTTTCATCTAGGAGACCGGGGTTTGTGTCCCATGTGAAACAAAAGTCAAGTTGACATATTTTAACTTACATACATAACAAATGTAGTTATTTTAACCCAAACCATGATCTTTTCCTAAACCTAACCAAGTAGTTTTGGTACCTAAACCTAACCAAACTGTGACCGTTTCACAACATTAACCATGTGTTACCATGACGACAAAGGTCCGGTACGCCTGTATATGTCGTTTTGGGAGTCACCGACAAACGCCTATTCTGTCATTTGTTGCCTATTTTAGCTGTGTGACTTTGTCAGGGGAATGTATACGAGAATGAGAAAACATAAAATACATACAATACATAATACAGTTATAAGTACAGTAAGAGCCACCAAACTGATGGTAAGATTTCAATATGAAGTGTCCTGTGTGTGTGTCTTTGACTCTGTTCAGGTAATTGGTTGGCATTTTTATAAGCGTGTAAGCCACTAAATATGAGTTTTTGTGATAGTAATATGTTAGAGGATGTACCTTATATCTTTGTACAACTGATTTTGAGTTTTCATAGTGATCACCATGACTGATTCATGGATTTTGTGCATTACACTTATTCATTTACTTATTGTGCTCTATAAATAAATCAGCTTGACTTCACTTCATGAACTAGACCAACAGCTTATACCCTCATAATTAAATATAGATAAAAAAGTAAAAAACAAACAAACCTCATGTTATCATGAAAGAAGTTTTTGATTGGACTTTTATATCCCTATATGTTTTAAATAATGAGGAGTCACACACACATACACACACAACTAGACAGGTAATTATAGACAGCAGATGGCGAGGCAGCGGAAAGAGCTAGATCATACGGAAGAGTGGAGAGCAGAGAGGAGGAATCTTCCTTCTTTTTCCCACCCCTTCTTTCTTTGCATTTGTATCGTTTCACTTTTGCCCTTGCTTTCATCCTTATGTTCCTCCTTTCCTTCCCTGCTTTCCTTACTTTGGTTCCCTTTTGGGGTTTTTTCCCTTCTTTCCTTCCTTTCTGCTAACATCCTCCTCTCCTTTCCTTTCTCACTTTCTTGTTGTATTCATCTCCTATTTTTGTTCTTTTTTCTTCTCATACCTGTTCTGTGTGCACCAATAACTATGTATGACCACAATAGGATATTTAAAAAAAATCTAGTTAGGGTTTCAGTAGGTCTTTAGCCAATAGCTGAAAATGTATCAAATGTCAGTCATCATGAAGCATGTTTAATCCCTTTTAACACCTGAAGCAGCATCCTTTATCTCCCTTCTTCTTTTTTTATGTTTTTTTTACTTTTTCTTCTCTGCTGCACTTGCACACACCTTCTCTCACTCTCTCTCTCTCTGTCTCTCAGTGCGTGTCTCTCTCCCCTCTCCTGTGTTGCTTTGGTCCAGATGAAGTGGGGAATCAATAGATGCTAGATAGCGCTGGCTCCCAGTCACAGACTACAATGAGCTGAGGTAAAAGGCCACCTCCAGAGAGGACAGGGATTGTCAGCTCAATACTCACTCTCAATGGGGCCAGAGATAAAAAACCATTTGGGGTGTCCTCACGGCTCACTGGGCTAAGAGGTAAACCATGTACTCACAACACTGTGGGTCCAAATCCCATTTAATGACCTGTATTGCGTGTCATCCCTTCGCTTTTTATCTCGCCCATCATTCCTGCCTCTCAGGAAACAGGAGATTGTATGCAGGACTGTTCCTGAAACCAAAATCTAAAGAAAAAAATCACTCATGTGCTGGCTATATTAGATAAATATTGTGCTACAGCAATCAGCAAGTTAATTAACTTTTTGCTATAAATCTGTCCATCAATCTGCACCACAACATGCAACCAAGGACTGAAACGCTAACAAAATGCCTGTAGCTAACTAAAAACATTAGACTTCAGCAGGTCAAAGGATTATTTTAGCACCCTATGTCTACCAGAGAGGACAAACTCAATATTGTCGTCTATCTCAGTGTCCCTTCTCAAGATAAGTTACTGTAGTTAGCAAAGGCACTTGCAAACATAATACTGCATAGCTTTCTGATTTAGCCACATTACACAAGTTGCATACCGTCAAAATGCTTTAGCTTAACTTACAGCATCTTCTTAAAGACTCAGTTTTTGGGTTCGGCAGCTTATAAAAACTTAGTTCTGGGTTCTTTACCCTGTTGGTAGTGCATCCCACCACACAGCAGATTTTAGGCCTGTTTCTGTTGTTTGCTAGCAGAGCGAAGTGACAAGGAGGCACCTTCACACAATACAAAGTCAATGGAGGGCGATTATTCCCTTCCAGAGTGGGCAGGACTTAATTGCGCTCTGTCTCTATAGTTGGATTGAACATTTACAAAGAAACGCACAAAAATGTTTGACTCGTGATGAACTTGAGCATTTTCTATCTTTTATATCTCCTGCAAAGGGATTGAATTCACTTGTAAATTATACACACACAATCAGCTAATGAGCGCTGAGCATGTAAACTGGATTTAAGCACAACAATAAGAGTCAGAAAAGAGGAGGGCCAGATTTACGAGTTGGCACACATACAGTATGTTGGTGGGCGACACACACACACACACACACACCACACACCACACACACACGTCAACATGCACACTCACAAAACACAACAGCACATTTCCCAAATGGAATTACAAAGTGTCTACATGTAGGGGCTGTTTTTCTGTCCTTGAACAACTGTCTTCTCCGTGTGTGTGTGTGTGTGTGTGTGTGTGCGTACACACACACACACACACACACACACACACACTTCCATTCCCCCTCCTTGTTGTTCCCCTAAATGAGTTTTCTGACATGCATCAAGTGTTTATGCCCGCTACCTCTCTTTTCTCGTCTTCCCCTCCCCCTCCTCCTCCTCCTCCTCCCCCCACCGCTCGCCTGGCCGGTTAGCTATAACACCCGCCAACATCGGTAAACAAGGAAATCTCTCAGCCGCGGCCCGGCATGTAACCGCATTACCGCGCCCGATAACCTCTTCAAATAATGTGCGATAAGGGGAATTTGATTTGATTCACGGAAAGGGAAAGAGGGCCACTTCTGCTCCCCCTCAATCTCTTCCTTTTCCTTTCCCTTTATTTCTTTCTCTCTCTTTCACTCCCTTTCCTCTCTCCCTTCACCCCGCCGTCGTCTCCTCTTCTTCTTTTCAATTAGCCCGAGGGTCCAGGCCTCCTCATCCCCCCTTACTCTCCCCTTCTCCAGAATGACACCGCCTCGCATCCACAATCAAATAAATCCCGCCGAGGTGTCAGCCTTCATTTCGACTCTCCCCCTCTCTTCTCCCCGACCAACGCAAGGTGAGGTGAGAGGCCCCCGTAAAGCCATCATCTCCATAATGGCAAATATGAGCCCTAAAGCCCAAAACCAGGGGCCACATTAACACAAATGGGACCAGCAAGGTGTGTGTGCGCGTCTCCCAGTGAGGGGATATGTTTTTTTCTTAAGTGAGCTGTGATTTAAGCAGGCTAGACACTAGGCTGATCACTAGCTGTGTGTGTGTGCGTGTGCAAAATAGATGAGGCTATGCGGCTCATTCAGAGGACATTTGATGAAATGGAACGGGGGTCAACCTCAGTTTGCCACCAGGGCTGCGTTGCGCTACTCTGTGCATGTGTGTGTTTCCTGTGTCTGTCTGACTGTGTGTGTGTGTGTGTGTGTGTGTGTGTGTTTGCGTGGCCTCAGTCCCTGACAATGATGCATGGCGCTTTTAAATAGCACTCCTCCACGCCCTGCTCAAAACTCATCACCAGGCTCTTTCACTATCCCTCTCTGCCTCCCCTCTCTCCCTGGGGTTGTCACTTTTAGAAAAGCAAATGAAATGTCGACGGCGGTGAAGAGGAGGGATGAAGAGATGGCCAGATAGAGGGATAGATAGGGGAAAGGTGTGTGTATTTGTGTGTGTGTAGATGTGTTTGCTGCCTGTTTAAGTCAAGGGACTCAAACTATTTCTGTGTGTACACGTGTGCATGTTGCACCGTGAGGAAGAGTGAAATGTAAATCGGAAGATGCATTTATTTTACATGGACAGGACATTATGGCAACATGGGAACACTGTGACTGTTATTCCTTCATTCTGTCATGGGGAAAAGGTTTGGGGCCCGTGGACAACATTTTTCAAGGCCACATTGCTCTTAAATAGAAACAAAAAATTGGAAGTAATTTAAATGAAATTTGGAGGATTTGGGAAACCAAAAGCAAAAGAACAAGATATATCATGAATCATCAGCTGCCTGATTTTGAATGTACGCTGATAAATGATCATCTGAAGATTCCTGTGTGTGTGTGTGTGTGCGTCTGTGTACAAGTGTGTGTCAGCATGCATAATGTGTATTTTACTCCAGGGACCCTGCTGCACGCGTGTGTGTCTGTCTGAAAGACAGTGTGTGATGCTGGTGAGGTTATATCCAACTACTGACAGCTGTTTATTCAATCAATCACCTTGTCAGTGTGTGTGTGTGTGTGCGTGTGTTAGGGAGAGAGACAGTGGCGAGGGAGAAAGAAGTAAATTAATGGAGCATTAACCAAGCACTGACCCACAGAGCGGAGGTACAACTAGCCGCTATAGGCTAAATCTCAATTCTAGACCCCTATCACGCACAAACACACACTTCAAGCCTGCCAATGTTCTGCAGGAAAAAGACCAAATTTATTCAATATAGATAAAAGCAAGTGTAAGTTTCTGAAAGCTGCCTACTGACTGTAACCTGCTATATGAGTTTATGTATCAGAAAGAGAATTCAAACATGAGCATTTATGTATCAGTTTATGAATGAAGAAATATATATACATATATTTATTGTAGCTATTCCAGTTGTTAGTTAAAAGTCATTAAAAAAATATCTAAATTATGAGCGTTTCTTGTAGGATTACCCGATTCTTTCTTGTGCTATTCAAAAAAATGAATATAGTTATCTAACCATAATCCACACTTTAAAATAGATCATAATTAATGATGAATAATTAATCATCATGATTAATCATTCATATTTAATGATTTTGGAAACCTGTACATTGTGCATTTTAAACATTAAAGGAAGGCAAGTTTAAATATTCATTACTCTTCAGTAGGATTTTTGAATGTGGAAAAGACTTGTACATTTAATGTGTTGTTACAGCACTGTTAATTCCTTCCTATATCTTGCTTTTTTGTTGGTGTACAATTATTTCTATTAAAAAAGAGACGCAATGAAAGAAAGAGACGTTTTTTCTTTCGCTGACCTACGCCCCCCTCTCCCTTCTCGTCTCTCTTCTGACTGCCCCTGTTCCATCGCTCCTTCCTCAGCTGTGTGGAGGAGGAGGAGGAGGAGGGATACCTAACGGAGAGGTGTGGGCGTGAGGCCTGTCGGTACTCATTTCCATCCCAAAGGGCCTCATCATCACGGCAGGAACATGCCGTGTCAGTGGGCAGAGAGGGACATCAGCAAGTTTGAAATAGACGCCCTGACTCAGCCCTAATCACCAATGCACCACGCACACACAGAAACCAGTTGTGTGTGCTAAATAACACCAAGCAGAATATTATCATTATCATTCAAGCATTGTTTTTGGTGTAATATTGTGAGGGAATTATATATACAGTATATAACAACAATGAACTTACACTGACACAATTACTTAATACAATATCTTTAATATAGGACAAACCGTGACATTGTCTAAATTTCAAATAACATTCACTTGTATGTCACATAGTAGCCATTGCCGCCCATACACAAAACTCAGGGAGCTGCAGTTCTCTAGCACTGTGTTTGAATTGACATTAAAATTTACTAAGAATTTCTATTAAAAGGATTAACATGATGTCAAAACCAGACAATTTCCAGTTTCTAGTTAGAGTTAATTTTATTGATCTTCCTATCTGACAAACAACATGGATGCATGTCAGAGCAACAGCCCTACTAGTACACACTGTGAACTGATAGTAACAGAGACAAACGCCTACAGAAATAAGGCTGCCCTACACATTACTCCTCTATTAGCTATCTCTCTTTATCGCCCTCATTTAATCCCCTTTTTTCTTTCATTCTGTCTTCTATCTCTCCTTCCCCTTTCTCCTTCCCCTTTCCCCCTCTCCTCTGATTCCACTCTCTTCCGCCCTCTCTCTACCGCTCACTCCCTCTCATTATCTCTCTCCCTGCTGCTTTCATATGGTCTAGCAGCTGAATTAATTACCAAAGCCAATTAACGCTAGATTGGCTGATGTTTTAACTAATTAGCTTTAATGAGGGTGCCATGGCTGCCTGCACTGTGTTAATTGAATCCTAACAGCGGAGGAGGCAGCCTGAGGAGGCGAAATGAGAGGGATGGATGGATGGATGGATGGATGGATAGATGGAGGCATGTGCACACTTCCATACGCACACAAGCTGTTATTGATAATATTTAGAGCGCATCGCAGGAACACCCACCCTGTTGTTGCTACTGGTTTATCATTAACATTACTGGACTGTCACAAGACACCTTATGTATTAAACACGCTCACAGACATACAATCATGCAAAAATGTAAAAGAAAAAAGAAATAGGATACAACAAAAAAAGCGATATGATTATGTTATGTCACTGTGTACATCCCCTTCATTTGCTGGGTAAAAGTTTGCCTTAGCTAACTGGGTTTTCTTAATAGAACTCATATCCTCACCATGTATCTCCTGGTTATACCTAGCTGTATTTGTTATTGCAAAACGTGCCCGGCAAAGAGGAGCAGCAGATTAAAATCTTAGATCAATGTCATGCTGTCCTCTCAGCGCCGGATTACCTGCCGCTTCATTTTCACCTGCCTTGTGATGGCAGGATCATCAGAGATGAGATGTGAAATGAATGCATATCTGAAAGGTCCTACGGATCAAGCTAAATTCCACATTATGTCATTTAGAAGGTGTGGATATTTGCATCCAGCGCAATGTGCAGCTGTATCTTAGATTTTGATGAACTGAATATTTTCATTGTCCTTTGGTTTCCTGACCCTAAACAATACCAAACTCTTTGGGTAATTTCAAAAATTAAGACCAAAGGGAACATAAACCATTCCATAATAATAATAAAAAAAAAGGTTGTCTTTTTGAAGTTCCCAACACTGCCCTACAAAGCTAAAACGCAGTAACTACATTTTTGGTCAATATTGAGTTAAGGGCAGAATCTGACTTTTTGACATCTGTTTAACTATATAAAAAAACCTAAAAACTACATAACTGAGCAAAAACTAAACTGCAGTAACTTCCCTCTGGCTGTGTGCATTCTGCCTTGTTTTTGCTGTACTCTCTGTCACAGAGAAGCAGTCAACTAGACAGCTTTAGCAAGAGAGCCAAGTACAGAAGAACTAAAGATACATTTACTAACTTTTTTCCCTGGCTGTAGCCTAATATGTAACTTAAAAATGTAAATATTTTGATGAACCGGCCTTTTGGTAATTTAGTTATCTATCCCATGTACATGAGGCAGTCTAACTTAATCCAGTCATCATGGAGGAAACAAAAAGAGCTAAACTAGTTCTGGTAAAAGGTAACTAGCCTAGCTTACAAAAGGAGCAGTAAAATGCCACCAGTTTGTTGTGGCTACCTTCAAATCACATATTTAAATGTATGAATTAAAGATTAATTTATGAATTCCAATATAAATATAATAGTAGATGAACACACAGACACTATTTACATTTTATTATAAACTACAATATTCAAAATAAAGTTTAATTTCTTAAAGAAACTTGTTCAATCTGACGTGAAAGATTTTCTTTGTTCCCCCACATAATCTGAACACTGGCCAAAGGCAGAGAATCTACTTGTTTTTTTAAGGTATTATGTTTTGCAAATGCTGATTTTTGATGTAGAATAATCACCCTAAAAAAGGTATACAATTAAAGCATTACAAGCGACTCTCTGCCTTTGTAGTGCAGCATAATGGATCACATTGCAATATATAGATATTAAACCTTTATTAAAACCAATTTCTAGTCTTCCTTTACAAATAATGAAACAAAAACGTTTAAAGCTCGAATCAAACAGAAATAAATGAGACAGCAGTTCCAGCTAACATTCAAATATAAAATTTCATTATATTCTGCCAATTAAAATTGAGTGTAAATGGCTGTCAATCAACAATATAACTATTAAGAGATATGGACCACATTAGATAAAGTTATGACATTATCCATGTCCTCCCTCCATGTGTCTTCTCCCATCCTGCTGATCCAAAGACATGAACAAGCGGCAGATTGTCTGAGGTGGCTATAAAAATCTGCATGGCCGTGTAAAAGGCTTAATGATTTTAAAGTTACAAGAGAAAAGAGCCTGCAGTTTGTCTCATCCATCAAGTCTAGCACCGGCGCCCTCGCCAAATGGCCCTGCCACCTAACCTGGCGCTTAGCAATGCATGTGCCAAATACACCCTCCCTCACTCTCTGTCTCTCTTACACATTTTGTCTTTGTCCCACTTAGACTAGATTATTTCTTTCCTTACTCTTTGTATCTCTTTCACCTTGCCTGTGTAACCTTCTATTTTTCATCAGTTCTTTCTTTTTTCTTGCGGCCTTTTTCTTTCTAAGCAGCCAGAAACAATAAAGTGGAGAAAGGCGAGCTGAGTTGTTGTTTCTGGAAGGATATTTTCCCACTTTAAACCTGCATTTGCAAAGTTTGCTGTTGATAATATCCCCAAAGAAACTCTCTTAACAGAGCAAAACTGGAGATAAAATAAAAAATGTTCTGCCAGTTTGGTATAGAAAAAGACTGATGAGCCTCTTTGGCTGTTGATGCCATAGACTGGTTGAAACAAAAACAAAAAAACCCAGCCATATTCCAAAACTCTAATTTCTTTTACTACACCAGAGCTCAAAATTGGTTGATTCAAGTAATAAAACATATCAAAATCCACTACCAGAGCTTAACTTGTTGTCATACATGAACCACATTTCCTCCGTGGATCACACATTTCCATTGCAAGACAGTGTGCACAGTATCTCAAGAAATCAAGCTGAGCTCTTTACAGCCATTGCAACATTGATAGTGTGTTATACCATCTTAAAGCCCCCTGTAGACCCCTTAACCACTTCCCACTGCAGCACCCCCACACCTTGCAATAAGGTTCCTCTTACACATGTTAACCCTTTGACCTGTTGTTTCAAACTGTAATCAATCGCACAACTCCCTCCGTTTCTCTTACACACTCAGATATCTGTGCATATGTTCTAGGTTCAAGGTTACAGTAAGATAGAGAGATAGAGAGATAGATAGATAGATAGATAGATAGATAGATAGATAGATAGATAGATAGATAGATAGATAGATAGATAGATAGATAGATAGATAGATAGATAGATAGATAGATAGATAGATAGATAGATAGATAGATAGATGGTTTGATTTTCTCTGCATGTCACATGTTCCAAGCCTTCCTATTACTCCTGAGGTTCCCTCAAGAGGAAATCCCACATATCAAATCCATGTTAACACTGTGATACGCACACACACACACACACACACGCGCACACACACACACACGAGCCTCAAGAGATGTGTTTGTGTTGAGGAGAGGAGCGGGAAATTTTTATGCCCATCTAAACATCATATTTAACCCTAAAAATCATGGTATGCATGCAAAATGAAGAAGTAAGAACTTGACAAGAAACTGAGATTATTTTACTGGCTATTTAACTTTACATTACTTTCAATTAAATGTCATGTACATTCTTAGGAAAATTTTGCTAATAAAAGCAAAATTAAAGCATTTAACACCGATTGTGCTGCATGTATCCATGTTTTCTGGTTCATTCTTTATGGAAATCCCTCCTTAGCATTCCCTTCTTTTGTATTTTAACAAAAACAAAAAACAAAACGATTGCGATAGCTAACGTTAGAACATTTAGATTTATGGTTTCTATTAGTGACACTGATGTCATTCAGACACAATAACAGCTATAAACACACAGATATACAGCAGCTGTGACAACAATAGCCAAATGTAAATCAGATAAATAGATGAAATTGAACAGTCATTCAAACAGCCCCATTCAACTCTGAAACCTCATGAGCCCTTTGTACAGCAGATGCTATTGTAGGTGTGTGCGTGTGATGGGTTGTCAGCGATTGAGAAGAACCTATTTCCTCTTGCAGAATCCCCGGCTCTAAATGATGGATTGATATCTCTCTCGCTGTGGATTATATGCGCATATGTGTGTGTGCATGCGTGTGTGTGTGTGTGTCACTAGCCCTCTCAGCCTCTTGCTGCCTCTCCTCTCAGGCTCTTATCGGCTCTTGTCACAAACAGAGGATAGGGGATAATCCTTCATACAAGGGGAGCAGTCTGGCCTTCCATCTATTTAGCTGTCTGTCTAGCTGTCTGCCATATCACCCCTCTCACCGGAGTGTCACCGGAATGGAAATCAAACGGACACAAAACAAACTTCCTGCATCTCGGCAATCTCTGTTGGAACGACTTAGATGGCAAGTTTTGATGAGAGCAAAACTCATAGTTTTTTGTACAGAGTTTGGTCAGATTGTACAAAGTTTGCTGCAGATGTGGTGTAATTATTTTAGCTGACAATAAACACTTTAAGTTGAGAGTTTATTCATGGGAATTCTGCGTTTTCCTTGGGTGTCAGTTGTCCTAGTTGGAATAAAAATGGACCACAGGACCCTTTGGAAAATGACTGCAAACCAGATAATGAAAACTTTCCCAAGTTCCTGGTCAGGCCTACGCCTTGGGGTGCTGTGTTGTGGTTTGGGTGCTTGCCATGTCCTCATGACAGTGGGTACTGTGGGTCACCCTGAGTTCCAAGAATCAGAGCGTTCCCTGGCACGAAAATGGACGACTACAAGGGTTTTGCTTGTGAAAACACGACTTTCACAGCATTTCATTATGTCACCAAGAATCATTTGTACACCACTCTCATAATATAATTTATATGAGCACTTTTGTTCTAAAATGAGAATTTAGAGACCAATAAAAATAAAAATAAAATAACGGGAACACATTAGGACAAATTGTTACCCACACTGACTTGGACCACTTCAGATTAGACCCATCCCAGATGGAAAAATCATGTTGTCTTATTTTGGTTTAGCTTAAAATACATGAATACTCTATACCCACATTACATTCTTTGTAATGCCTCTCTCTGCCTGTCTGTCTGTCTGCTTGTCTGTCTGCCTCTCATTCCCTGTATAATGATACAAGCCAGAAATGGGGGGAAAAAACATATCTAGGTGCTAAGACTTGATAGGTGCAGACCAAAGATGTCTATCTGCTGGAGTGGGGGTATTGCACAGGTCACACCTGAGGCTACTTTGTGTATGAGTGTGAGTGTGTGTGTGGGGGTGTGTGGGTGGGTTTGTGCATTTGTGACAATCAGATAGAGAGCAATTGCATCACACAGCTGCAATTGGACATCATTGTGATGTTTATGAATCGGCTATCTCTCTGCTCTACAGGCCTATCATCATCTCTTCCTCCATCCTTTCCCTCTCATTTCCTGTCCCCCTTCCTCTCCTTCCACTTCTGTCCTCTTGTTCCTCGCACTCTACCCTCTGCCTGGTGATACCACATTGTCCAATAGAGGGGGATGTTTCTCTACACTTTGCTCTTATGAGGCCTTTGGTAATTTTCTCTGGAGAAGTAACATTCCATAAAATGCCCATCATTCAGCCCACACCTGGAGTTTTAAAATTCTGTTATCTTAAAATCCTTAAAACAAGTGCAAATTTGAGCCAAATATATCAATTACATGCATATTTCATTTTTTTCCAAAAGCATTTTCACTTGTTTCAGGATTTTTTTTATATTGTAGTCCACTAATGTCACTTTTTTTTTTTGCAGCAGCAGCACATTCTCACTCTCTCTCTTTACATGTTGCTCTCCTGTGAAAACCACATATCTCCAAATTTGGTGATTTAGAATTTAGTGTTTGGGTGGGCTGAGAAAATTCTTAGGCTAAATAAATTATTAAAAAACAACAACATTGGATTACCTAAAATGCCTTGCCACAAAACTTAAGACAAGGGTGTTTTTCTTAGCTTATGAAAAGTTATTTTGGAGATACATGGTTTTCACAGGAACATTTACTCAACCTATGAAGGAACGCTCAATCATTCAGTTTATCTGGAAAATAAATCACCAAATTTGGAGATAGATGGTAGTCACTGGACAGCCATTAGGCAGTCTAAGGTACTCTAAGATTCTGTATTCTTGGAGGCTTTCAACTCCAAACACACACACACACACACACACACACACACACACACACACACACACACACAGGGTTGAGGGGACATGTCTGCAGCTCAAATCAATATAAAATTAAGGAGACTGAAATGGTTTCAGCTCACATATTAACCCTTCTTCTCTTTTTGCCTTTCTTCTCCATCTTCTCTATCATCCCCCCTCTCTCTTTCTCTCTGTGTCTCTCGCCCTCCCCTAATAGCCAGTGCCGCTGACGACAACAGTGTTTCAAACAACTTGAGTATAGGTTTTAGTGACAGAGAGAGAACAGATGTGTTTTTTGTTTGTTTTTTTTGAGTTTGAGTTTTAAAAAAATGGCGAGAAGAAGAGAGTAGGCGAGATGGTTGGATGAAGGGACGGGTGGAAAGGATGGGGGCAGTAATAGCATAAGAGACGACAGGGGCTTTGGATGCTCTCTCTCTCTGGACACACACACACATATACACACACACCGTCTGGGGACTCAAATCTCAGAGCAATTTTCAGGCCGGATGATTGGCAGCTTGATGCGTATTCTTCCCCTACAAGACCGGCTGATAACTCCAGCTATCCCATTCCACACCGCCATCCCTCCCTCTCCTCTCTCTTTCTCCCACTCTCACCATCTTCTTTCTTCTTTTTTTTCCGTCGCTGTGACTCTCTCAACACCCCTATGCCCTGACCCCCCTTCTTCTCCCCTCTCTCATCCCTCTTTCCATCCTTCTTTCCCCCCTCTCTGTCTCTCTCTCTCTCTCTCTGGGCCTGTTGTGGGGCTATTACAATGACAGAGGCGATAAGGGACATTTATCACATGTGCGGCGGGGTGAGCAAGAGAAAGCCCTCAACAGGTCTAGGGGGAGGAACACACACACAAATGTCCATACACACACACATTCAGTATTGAGACATACAGAAATGCACACACACTGCATGCATGCAAATGTGCAAGCACCCCGTGCACATTTATGCACATAAACACAGACAAATAAATAAACAGTCAGAGGTTGCACATGCTGGCACACAAATGCATAAACTCGCACACATACACACACACACATACACGAACGCACAGTGAAACGGTGAATCATCCTTTTCCCCATTTTGTATTTTGCAGTTGACTGAGGCCAATTCCCCATAATTCAATACAGTTGAAAAATGAAACCCCGGTAAATCGCTACAGCGATTTTACAGATCCCCGCTTATCCTCATAATTCATTATTTCCAAACTGTAACAACATTACATTTCATTTGTAATGCTCCGCCTGCCTCAGCCATTTGCCAATTGTTATATCTTATTGTTTTCTCTCTCCAAGGGGGAGAAAAGTGAGTTATTGGGGAAGAAATGGCGGCTGGCTGGGTGGCGCGGCTTGCTCCTTCACTGCCTATCTACCTGTTTGTCTGTCTCTCATGGCTGCCTATTTATCGTTCTGGCTGTCTCTGGGTCTGCCCCGTCTTCCTCTCCATCCATCTGTCTGTCTGACTGTCTCACTAACCAACTGGCTGTAGTGAGAACGCACGGGCAATGCCATACTCTGCAAAGGAGAACAGTCCAAGTTGTTGTTTTCATTGTGGGCAAATGATAATGAACCTATTGTTTGCAGCCTTACACACACACACACACACACACACACACACTTACATAGACTGACTGGACTATTGTTTTTCAGCACAGTGGTACCGTCAGATCCACTGCTGGATCGGTGCAGGGCAGAGACTGGGACAAGGGTGGGGTGAGGATGAGGAGGAGATAAGGAGCTAGGAGAGAGGGTGCATGTTGGTGGATAGGAAAGAGGAGTGACAGAGAGAGAGGGATGGTGGAAGGATGAATAGATGAAATAAAGGAAAACAGAGGCAGGGAACTATGATGACAAGCAGTGATGGATGAAGTATTGAGATCTTTTAATATGTAAAGGTACCAAAACATTTTGTAATTAAAAGTATCAAAAGTAAAAGTACTCAATATGCTGAATGTTTTCTGTCAGAGTCTTTTATTATATTACTGAATTGTTATTACTGATAAAATCAATAGGCTATGTAAAAAGCATTTTAGAAGGGTACTCCAGTAATTTAGGATTGCACGTCCAAAAAGTTTGCACTTACTGTTGCACTTGGATATGGGTAGAGGGATTATGTGCCAAACATGAAACGTGAAATTATAAACTCATAACAGTTGAACACCAATCCATCTTTGGAATTACCCATCTCCCAATTTTGGAGTAGAAGAGAAAGAAAATGATCCTCCTAGTAATTTTATCATATTGGGTTACGCACTTTACAACCACAAAGAAAACCCTCGCTTGGTATCTTACTCATAGCAGTTCTGCTTGAAAAAAAAAAGAACAAAATCAAGACCTACAATTGATGTAGTAAAAAAAAAAAAAAACCTTCTGCAATTTAAAACATACTGCAACCCATAAAGCTTTTGTCAATACTGGAGAGAAATATCCTTTCACACCAGGTACTGTGAGATGACTCGAGAAAGGTGTTTGCAATATTTACAGCTTCAAAAAGAGATTCTTCAAATAGGGAAAAAATCACTTAGATCAAATACTGGAATCGCCATTAATCTGAGAGCTAAAAACATGCTTTGATGTCTCTTTCTCTCCCTCACATGCACACACACACACACACACACACACACACTGAGACACCAGTCCTCCTGCAATCTCCCATTTATCACAGCTGTAGCCACTCTCCAGCCCTGCCCATGTTACTGTACCCTGTCACACTGCTGGCTAAACAAACTGCTCCTTGATGTATGAGGGCCTACACTGGCCATAAACTTATTCACTTTTAACTAGCATGCTACCGGCTTGGCCACGGCCAGACATCACCTTTACTGCGTGTGTGTTTGTATGAAAACTGCCTGTGAGAAATTAACCCCCTGAGTACTGCATCATAACTCACTCCTCTCTTTCTTTCCTCTCCTCCCTCCCTCCCTCCCTCCCTCCCTCCCTATCCATCTATCTTTATTCCTCAGCCCAGGCATTAGTCCTGCATCTATTACCCATTAGAGTGTGTACGTGTCTGTGACAATAGAGGAAATGCCTCAGTGGTAGAAGAAGAAGGAGAAGAATAGCAGGTCTTATATGTCTTGCTCGATGACAAGCGGTTTCCTGTTAGTGAATGAATGGCGAGGGAAAGTGTTGACATCAGTCTTCATGATGTCTTTTCTCTTCTCTTCTCTGGAATCTGCCATTGCTTTCCTTCTTCTTTTTCTCTCTCTTTTAATTGAGTACATCCAGATAAGATAAAAGAGTGTAAAGCTATAACCAACATCAGGCTTATGGTTGAGCTTGTGATGTTGGCACCTTGGCACCTTGGCACCTTGCCCCCCCCCACGTATCTCTCTGTTCTCCCATGATACTTTGCTGTTTTATTGACTATATGTATTTATTGTCTCCAGTCAGTCTGGAGTCTATCGGATGACGCGCTAATCTGGCAGGACGCGATTAACGATGAACTGATAGGTGCAGCGTTATCAATAGCATTGCCTCCACCCCATTAATGCACAACACACAAACACACACGCAAACACACATAACACAGCAGGTAGGTATACACACACGGGCGCAAACATGCAAACAAGCACACACACGTCTCCCCCACCGACAAACATCAAGCAGCACCACCTATGCACACAGCTAGTAAAGGTTAATTACGTAGCTTTTTCCAGCGCTTTATGACTGCAGTGAGTTGTAACTGCATGGGCCCCATTCTTATCAAGCAATAAATTCATTAGTGGCTAACACACCTCGCTGGGGCAGCTCATTTAGTTCTGACAAACAAGATTAGAGAACAAGAGGGGGCAAGAGGGTGGATATGGACAGAGATGTGAGATCATAGGACATAGACACTGTCCTCTTAGTATTATTGTATTAGAAAAAAATGTCTTTTGGTTGAGTTCACAGTCAAGAGAGATTCACGTTGAGCCAATGATATGAACAGTGTTGCTGACTATTGTCAGAAAATATGTTTTGCACATGTAAGACTACCATAAATGGGACTGTTATGGTGACATACTAACATTTATTTGGTAAAGGACATTTAGAGTCACTAAAGCCTGGTTTAGTTTATTTAATGTAGTAGTTTGTTCAGTTATTATACATTTTTACTGTGACCTATAAACAGTGTTTTGTGTAGTAAGAGTGTGTAAAAAATAAGAATACTGGTAGAACACAGGCTGTTGGCTAGCAAAGTTAGCTATATCTGTTAGCCTGCAGGGAACTAGTCAGGTAGGCTGGAAAGTTAGGTTTATAGTATTACCCAGCATTTCACTCTGAGCCTGTAACATATGAGTTGAGTCAGGTGAGGTTAAAATGTGTTTGTCGAGGGAAAAAAAAAAAAAAGTAGTGGACAAGCCTGATGATTTCATTTAAGTGTAATAACCCTTACTCACACACCATTTTCTTTAAACACACACTGCTAGCCCAAATACAGCTGTACTCGCCTCTTGTTGAATACAATTGGCAAATATCAAATGCTGTGTACAGAGGCAGACAGGCTCCTCCGCAAACACACACACACACACACACACACACACTTGAGACGCCACTTTTTTCTCATCTCAGATGAAAAGGATGCCAGCTAGACGTCAGCAGACGAATCAAAAATTCAATCAATCACAAGGTGTCGTCATTAGGCCTTATCGTGCATACAGGATGTGACAGGCCTGTGTCTCTGCTGTCTGCTGTTGGTAAGTGCACACACACACATAAATGAACACACGAGCAACAAAACATACTCCCACGTAAGCATATAGTCAGTTGAAGCAGAAATATTCACACAGTCAGCCTCACACACACACACACACAAAAATAGATGTAAATATGCGTGTAGGCTATTATACATACCCACACACACACCTCAGGCACAGCACTTTGCACTGCCACAGCGTTGGGACCTTCAACTGTGTCTCATTTCCATTACAGAGCGCGGGCAGGCAGACAGAGAGGGTAACAAGCTGATCGGTTGTGTACGCTTTCAATACACAAATAAGAGCATATTCTAGAGATCACTAGATATGAAAATGTAGCCTTAAGCAAACTGGAAGGTCTCTTATTCGGTAAATGCAGTCTCAACATGCAGGTGCTGGATATAAACACTGTGTTATTCCCACTGACTTGACTACATTGATGGTGACATGACATTGAGTTCAAGCAGAATTTACCTTCTATTCAAAAGTTAATCAGTCAAATTGTAGATCAAACAGAAATGCTGTGTATGTTGTATTTGTTTTGGTGAGTCTGAATTTAATTCATAATTCAATTGACAAAAGTGATGATATGCTTTTTGTGTTGTGTTGTGCAGCTAAATATGTTTTTAATGCAAACTAATGGCACAATTAAAAGTACATAAGGTTGTATAATGTTACATGTTTGTGTTAAAACATATAACATACAGTTAGTATCAAAACTGTTTGTGTTACAAAAATGTTGGTTGTTAAGAATGAAACCCACATTCTAATGCTTTACTAATAGCTGTCATGTGCATGTACTTAAATAGTAATTTAATGGACCTTATTACCCTACTAATAAGGAAGTATGGTAGTCATAGAGGCCTACATGGTGATCCAGAGCAAACAAACAAAAACATAATTTAGGACTCATAAAAATAAGTTAGGGTAATATTAAGGATGCTTGTTATCCACAGCCTGCTTAATGAACCAATGCACCAAAATATACCTGTTAAGTCATACAAAATAATTTGGTTGAGTAATAATGGTTCTTATTTCTCAGATAGGCCTATTTAGGGGAACTATTAAGGGAACTTGTCATGTATTTGGGGAGCAGGGGAGCCGTGTTTAGGCCCAGTGTAGTGATCCAGAGTAAACACACAACAAGCAAGCTTATTCACAGACTGAAATGAGTGCTGGATCTTTCAGGATCAAGTGCTGGTCTTTGTTTGGATGAGGGACGTCCTCAGCATAAACCACCTTTAAGCTCTCAATCAGACACACAAACATACGTATACGTGCAGACAGCAAAGCATCTATTCTGTGTTTAACTGTTTTCAATCTTGCACTCAAATTAAGCCTGTTAGAAGAGACTCTGTCATATTACTGTAATATTTTGAGAGCTATTTTGAAAACAAATATGTATATATATATATATATATATATATATATATATATATATAGAGAGAGAGAGAGAGAGAGAGAGAGAGAGAGATAGAGAGAGAGAGAAACTGTATTGAGATTGGCATGACATGAGTGATTTATTTTTCTGAAAAAAACGAACAAGGCCTGGGGTAGTGTTAGTTTTGTAATAGAAGGAAGACGTTGCTTGACAATTTATGCTGCAGTGTAGCTACAGCCTGTCCGTTAGCTCTCCCGAAACCACACACACCGCACCGCCCATTTCTTTTGCTGCAACGGCTCAGCAGGTGCTGGTCCTGTAACAGTGTGTAGTTACAGGAAGTGAGTCGAGTACAACCGAGACAGACGAGGGGATTAGCTAACATTGTGGTGGAGGGAGGGAGGGAGGGAGGAAAGGAAAAGTGATTGGGTGATAGAAAAGACAAAAAAGTGCTGGGTAGTGTGAAGGTGTGTGTGTGTGTGTGTGTGTGTGTGTGTGTGTGTGTGTGTGTGTGTGTGTGTGTGTGTGAGACTGTAAATCAGACCAACATAACATAAACCGCAGGCCCAGAGTCGTGTTACCCTCTTCCGCAAGCACACACACACACACACACACACACACACACACACACACACACACACACACACACACTCGAAGTTAGAGAACACTTCCTTCAATGTATTATTAGTATGAATTTTATGGTGAAAAATGGTGGAAATTGATTAAATGGTAGTATGACATATCAGTATAGAGATATTATATTTTCTATTCTATTCTTCTATTCTCTCTATTCTACAGTACCTGCTGTGTGGACAACTCTGTTCATCAACACAAAACAGCTCTATACTATTTCAATAGTCAGCATATAGCATTCATTAGCACACACACTGACACACACACACACACCAACACACACACAAATATACATGGCATAGAGCATCTTCTGTCCTATTATTCTTATGTCAGTAAACGTGGCCTGGTATAAATCCAACCCTTTTAGCTGTCTTCCACACACTATAATATGGCCATCACCATTAGAATGCAGACACACACACACACACACACAGGCACACACATGCGAGGCGTCTTCTCTATAATAAGACCATCACCATTAAAGCTGTCAGGGCCGGAGTGTTGAGTATTACTGCCCAGAAATTACATCTCACTCACCCTGCATGACACCGCGTGACCTGCAAAAACACACACACACACACACACACACACACACACACACACACACACAAGCTCTCCATCTGTTCCCACACACCCATGACTCTATGTGCATGTATAATGTTGACTGCATCTGTATGTGTGTGTTCAGGATGTCTATGCTCTATCCTTGCAACAGGGTGAATCTTCCCCACCATGCATCAGGGGACCGTGTAATTTTCAACTAACGGACCACCCCTGTTTGACACACACACACACACGCATATTTTATTTTGCTGGGAAAGGATGTTGCAGTGCGCACACTCATAGGAGGAAGATGGGCTGACAAATTGAGGCAGGAGGTGGGCCTATTTGAAAACCTTAAGACACAGTTGTCAGAAAAACGGTCATTTGAAGTGAAAAGGACGGAGTATGGCAGGGCTGCCACGCCCACCCCCGGCTGGTGAAATAAGAGAGGAGGGTTTGACAAAGTCAGAAGATTGAGGGAGAACAGAGAGGACAGGGACAGAGGCGTGGGGAGGGGGACACACGACAGATAGATTGCAAGATTCTCTGATGTTGCATCTTGTAAAAGCTGCTATGTTTTGCAATTTTCAACATCAATATATCATAAAAGTGCAAAAGAAAAGCCATAACTTGGCATCATTTAAAAAAATGACAATGGTCGGAATAATGAATTAGCTGATAACCTCTGTTTAATCACAGTGGTGTAACTGTCTGTCAAGATGAAATCATTTCCCATGAGCACATTATTGTTGCTTTTGCTCTGTGGTGTTCAGCCTGACTCTTTAAATACTGTTCACCTCATGTATATTTTGTCATTCCAACAGTTTAAAATCAATCATTTATTCTTTCAGTCTAAGATTTTTTATTTTAAATTTTTACCAAATTGGAAGTTCTAAATTGGAAGCTGCCACTGGAGGACAAATATTTTAGAAAAAATATAATTGAAGTCCTAAAAAATATATTTTTTATGAGTTTATATTGTAGCATCCCGGGGTAAGTGTGACAAGAAACCTCCCAGCATGCATCTGGGCAACAGACTCATGAACATAATTCTTATTTTATGTGTGTTCCTGCATTGATACTGGTATTATTGTGTTTTACAATACTTCCACTGTTTCCTCACTTCCATTCTTGTTATACAGTTAGTTACTAAGAGTAAATGCAGTTAGATGTTAAAAGTAATTTCCTTTAGTTGTCTTTTAACTCCATATACATCTGTCCACACAAGAAATGAATGATTTAGTTGTATTTGTGCTATAAAAGAACAGCACCTTCTTTGATTTCATTTTTTCCTGCTTTAGGCTGCAAAACAATCAGTTTTCCTTTCAAAATGCACAATATGAAACAGTGTAAGAGACAGTGGAGGCCACTCGTCTTCTCAATGACGGTTAATTATCCTTTTGTGTCACAACAAATGTAGTTACCCTTTGTTAACGTCAAAATACTTCACATAGCACCTTTGACAAAGGGACACGTTTCATGATAGGATACAAATGTGAGTCTAAGGCTACATGGTCAACTTACTTACAATTAATTTTCTTTTGAATCATTCATGAACAGTTGATCTTTTTGAGGGGAAATGTGACAAAATGCTGTCTGAATATCCGTTTGGCAGAAGTGGCTGGCTCTAAGCAGATTTCTAAAACCACCAAACACAAACAGACACACACAATGTGCCTGGAGTGAGTGCTGACGTATTTATCACATTAGTATTAGCCCTTCTCTCTGTCACCTCAATCCTCACAGCTGGTGTTGACATGCGGTCCCCGGACCCCCCGCAGCACCCCTGAGGCCTTCTGCATGTGTGTGTGTGAAATCTTGTTTCCTATTCCCTACAGTGATAATTTTCTCTGTGTTAACAAAAAAAAAAAAGAAAAAAGAACCTTCCCTATATTCTTAACAAAACATGAGACACGGCACACCGGGGGGAGGGGAGCAACAAAAACATGAGGGGAAAAATGAAAGAATAAAAAGAAGGAGACAGAAAAGAAGCAGAGTCAGGATATGAGAGAGGAGAGCGGGGGCAGCGAGCGACAAGGGAGAGACAAAGATTGGTGATGCCAGTTTCCATATGACAAGTGGCGATGTTATGAAGATGGACGGGCAGCCGAGACGGAGCTCCTGACCTTTCCCAAAATGCCACATGTCACCGTGCTTTTATGTCACTCCCCGCAAAACAATATGTCAGGGGCATAAAAAATCATTACGCCCTCTCTGAATTATGCTGTTATGGCATACCGCAAAAAAATAATCATTAAGATGACATTATTCCACACTTAACTAGGAGGAGGACGAAGACGGGGGGGGGGGGGGGCAATGGAGGCTCTTTGAATTTATGATTTGTCGTGATTTCATGAGTAACGTAGCCGCAGCGAAACCATTGTCTTTTTAGATGTATCGTTATGACTTTTATGCTCGGACGTGGGACTTTGGGGAAAAGCCGAAAGAGCAGCGATGATTGCACAGAGATCATGAGAGGAGAGATAACTTCTCACAATGGGGCTGTAGCACAGCAGTTATCCCCTGCATCTACTGTATATTATAGTCTATTTAAAGTGAGCATCTGAAGCTGAGAAAGGGCTTTCAAGGCACATTGACTCAACAAAAAAATCCTAAGAGGCAGGATGGGACCTCTAATAAGAATCCCTACCTGAGAATTGAGCCATGTGATAGTCATCTCAGTCAGTTTACATTTGAACAAAAGTAAAACACCTATCAGAGCTTCTTAAAATAGATGGTTTCTTTTAAATGCTACTGTGTAGCATCCGTCCTATGCAAGGGTGTAGATGAGCCAGTGCTGTTTTACACATATACCTTGTAGCTATTGATTTGTGTGGAACAATGGCTAAAACCAACAGCATCGTTGTGCATGAAAATATTTATATGTTTGATATTTTTTTTCATCATATTTTTATCCTTATATTTGTCTGCATTAACTCAGTTTTTCAGATATTTCTATCAGGATTTGGCAAAGACCAAACCAGAGCTTAAAGAGAGTCAGCACATTTGTCAGGTGGCCAGACTCAAACGGCCATGTTGGTCTGTAGCTTATTGTGGCTAACGTTAGCTAATGTTAGCAAACTGTAGCCTGTATAACTCACATTAACTGAGTTGGTTGATGAACCTTGTCTACTTGTGATACTGTGACACTGGCGTTTTAGCGTTTAGCATTAGCATTACTTATGTAATTGTGACTTGTAGCAGCCTGGCATTAAAAACCTAACATTTCTCAACACAACTCCTGCTGGCTCTCATTTTATTATGTTTGAGTTCATGCTTCTTTTCTTTGCTTATGACAAAAATGGCTGGGTTCCATTCAGGTGTGCCAAGTTTCAAGGCGCCAGCACTGTGTACTCATTGGTATGGCTTACTGGGACACCTAAATGGAACGGAGTCATCATTAATGTGCTGTTCCGGCTGTGACAAGTCAAAATGTCTGCTGTGAAAAATGGAATACATGTTATATGAAGCATTGGAGCCAGTGATCTTCTAGGAAAGTGTGAGTGACTTTGGTGTAAGCGTTTTTTATCATGTAGGAAATGATCATTTGTATTCCTTTAACAGTAACATTCTTTCTTTGATTTTAGCCATGTTAAAAGGAACTAAAGATTGACTCATCACCCCCCAAAAAAGCTGCTTCTCTCCACAGAATGAGAGAAGTATTCTTCATTTTATGGCTAAAGCGCTTCTGACAGAGGCTGGCACATGATATAGCATGTTAGTCCAGTGAATAGAATGATGCCTTTATGTCCAATTGAACTATTGATCTGAGGGATTGCACAGGGGCAGGCTTTGACATTTCGCCTGGTATTTCAGCTGGGAGATGTTCTAGCTTCAGACATTTGGCCTATATAACCCTGAACATGTCTGCACACACCAACACACATGGACACACACACACACATACTGTACACACAAACACGCGGTCTGTGCATGCACGTGTCGTCATCTGTAATAGCTCCTGACATCAGCAGAATTGAGTTTGGAGTCAATGTGGATGTCCTCTATAAGCCAATCATCCAATCAGCGCTCTCCTGACTGCGTGGGTCAGAGGGCAGGGTGATGTCATACTTTCTGACAACATGACAAAAAGCCTAAGAGAGCGACAGAGCAAGAGAGAGAGAGAGAGAATTTCTCATTGGTTTGGGGTGCTATCATGACGCAGTGGTGGACTGAACACACACACATACTTACACACACAAAGGACCCTCTACACTTCTCCAAATCTGGCAGCCAACAATAAAGCACTCAGTGAAACATTTATGACTTTCATAAACAAGAGCCAGTGATTAATGTTAGCCCTCTTCTTTGGGATTTCTAATAAAGTATGACACATTTACACCCTCGGTCAACGCAGCCAAAGCCCTATTAAACATGTCTGAGAGGATAGATGGCCACGGCGCACACACATTCACACACACACACACACACACAGAAGAAAAGGAAATTAACCAAACAATGCCTTTCTCGTGTTTTTCCGTTCAAGTCCTAACAAGCAAAGCACCCTCACGTCCAATTTGTCGTGACATTTAAGGCTCAGTCTTCCCTGTCTGGAGCGCGGGGCTGGCAGCGAATCTCCTCGTTTTTCTGTATAACTGTGATTGTTCTGAGATCGCCTCCCACTTCGACTCGTCGCTTAGTCTCGTTTAACAGCTGGACTGCGCAGGGAGGCTTGTAAAACAAAAAGATATATTACCATGAATATCGAGAGGGGAAAAAACATCAACAACAAAACTCCTCTGGCTGAAGAGCCCAATCTCTTTATTTGCCTGTTTCCTTTGTGAAAATGACTGCTCACTCCTTTTTCAGCGAGAAGCAGTCATCGCTTATTTTCCAGACTTTGCACCTTTGTGATATTAAAATGACGTGTTGCATTAGTGTAACAAAAGAAAATTGAAGTCATATTATTATACGATTTCAATTTTGCTTTGAGCAGTACGTAGCTTTACATACTGTGCAACCTTTAACTTCAAACACGCCAGAGTCAGCAATATAACAAACAGAAAAAAGAAGTGTAAAACACTTTTGCTCTACCTCAATTTCTTGTTTGATAGCTGCTTTTATTGTATAAATCTCAGTTCTGGTAGAGTACTCTGGCTGAATATTAAAGCCTACCCCAGAAAATGGAGACAAATACTGTAGCTTTAACTGTAATAGAGCTGGGAAGGGAAAGGAAAGGAAAAGTGTAAATGGAAGGAAATGAAAAAAAAGGATAGGAAAGTGAGGAAAGGTATGAAGGAAAGGAAAGGAAAAGGGAAGGTGTAAAGGGAAAGGAAATTAAAAGAAAGGAAAGGACAGTGAGGAAATGTATAAAGGAAAGGAAAAAAGGGAAGGTGTAAAGGGGAGGAAAGGAAAATAAAAATGTGAAACTTTTAATTTTCAACCTGTTCTGATTGCTGTTTTTAAGTGTCTTAGAAATGCATATTAAATGTCCATTCAAGACCACTCAATTAAACAGGAGCTTGGTCTGCATATTTAGTTCTGCTGCAAACAGCATTTGAGTCATGTTCAGATTCAAAAGGTCAAAACATATCAAGCTGTCTAAGCATGGAAAACTCAAATTTAATCTTCTTATTTGGAGTATTCCTGTTGCAAAGTCTCCCTGCGTCCTTGGGGCTATTTGGTACACACTAGTATGTATGTATGTGTGTGTGTGTGTGGTAATAAACTATGCCATGACTCCATCTCTCCATTATACTGTAATCATCTAAAAGTAGAGAGAGACATTAAAGTGGGAATGAGAACATTTTAAGAAGGGGAAAAAACACGAGTGCCAATACCACAGTCAGAGTGCCACACAAACTTGCTTTCACCTTTAGCCTCTATCCCAGTTCCACCAGACACACTTGGTGCTGTAGATCTAATAGTTTTGCTGGTACAATATGGGCGCTGTTTTCTGTTATTTCATTCAACCACCTCAAAGTCATTACCAGCAGTGGTGTCATGGTAAAAACCATCCAGATGATGATGATGGCAAACACAGCAAACAATCACTAATATAAACCAAATGACATTATGTTTTGGGGGAACATTTAATTAACGCTATAATTTGAACTGGCGAAAGTTGAAAAAATCAGTATTTATATCCTTGGCGTTTGTTTGGACTTGTGTAGTTATTTGTAATTACCAAAAAGAATGAATTTAAGTTTTATTTATTTTTCTGCAGTGATGGCAGCCCCCACATTGGTGTTCTCCAGAAATGGAGAACTTTTGGTGGATTCTTGGTTCGGACAGTCAGTGTCGTTACTGCTAATTTGATTGGGCCGATATCTGTTTGGTGCAATATTTATGATGGTGGGCACTAAAAATAGTTGATGCCAATGACTACACAGGCAGTCAACCAACTGGGGGGCCGACATTGTTAGTCTGCCAATTGCTTATTACGTACGTAAGTTACTCCTCATGTTAGTGACTCTGTGCCGTGATTCAAATCATGCGGAAACGTACGGAGTGCTGAGGTTACAGGACTACTCGTTGCTGTCTGTTTTCACAGTCTGGTCATTTGCCATCACCACAATTGGACCCATGAAAGAGAGACAGCTAACTCAGCAGGTGTTGAAAAACGAATGCCAGCGACTACTTGGAATCAGTGCTAACGTTGACAAGCTAGGCTAACTAGCCTCCACTTTTTGAGTGAAAGACAAACATAACAGCATGATGGGTACTCCAAAATGTACGGGACAGATACATAACCAACACTATCAATGTTTGTGGGATATACAGGGCTACGATGTGTTCCAGTCAGTAGTGTACCACAAAATATGATAGCAGCGGCGGCCGACAGCTGTCAGTCAACTGCTGCCATTGGAAATGCCCATCCAGAGGCTTAAATGCCATTTCCACAAATACTGTCCAAAAAACTGTTTTCAGCTCTTTTGAAAAATAGCACCATTATCATAATATTTTTTACTTACTTACGAAAAAGTGAGTTTGACTGTGTCAAAAAGGTGTAGATGGCATTAACCTCCACTACATCCCTGATTCCTCGCCTTTCTCTCGACACTACACCAACTTTCCCAGCATGTTTAGCCTCCTGTCCCACCCACTGTAACCATAGCAGCATTTTGTGTCAGACTTTACCAGGAATCCCAACGCCCTCCATCCCTACAGTATACACCCCAGAGCCACCCATTGTTTTATTGCCCAGTGTTGTTCTCTGAAAGGCTGGAATTCTCCGCTTCATGGGGTAAAATCAAACCAGATATGTGGGGTGAAGGGGGGAGAGAAGGAGGGGTGTGGAGAAAGATATGTACTACAAGTCCTTTGGTTTTGGAACTGTTACACTTTATTATGGATATTGATGCTTATGGGCTGTTGGATTGTTCGTGTTTTCTAACCATGAAATTTATCATCCTGTTATTGTTTGAATGCATAAAGGGCTGTTTGTTAGTTAATTTGTTTTTTATATTATACACTGCAAAATTGTTCCTGATACATGCCTATAAAGTTTCTAGAACATGAACAGAAAGAGCAAGAGTGCAGGAGGGAAGAAGGGGATAGACGAAGAGAGAGAGAGAGAGAGAGAGAGAGAGAGAGAGAGTGTGTGTGTGAGTGTCTTGAAGGAAAGGGAGGGTTTAGGAGTATGAGCCTGCCTGGCTCCCTGCTGGGCCTCCATTCATTGAAGCTGGTCTTTTACAAGGGACAGAAAGGGGCAAACCTGCCAGGGTAAAAAGAAAGGGGTGGGCAAGTCCAGTCAAGGATGCAACTGTTGCTATGTGTGTGTGGGTGTGGGTGGGTGGAAGGGGGGTGGGGGGTACAGTAATGTGCTTTGGTCTCTCTCAGTTCAATTTGGTTCAAGTCAAGTAAGTGCTATCAGTGGTAAATTAGCCAATGAGTACTGCCAAAGCATCTAAATATAATTGAATTTATATCATAAAAATAAATAACTAGTATATAATAATAAACATGTGTTCCTATCTTCGGGCTGTATGTGTGTGGGTGGCTCTTATTGTGACAGTACGATCCATGTGGGAAGTAAGGGTGGTGTTAGTGGAGGTGGAGGCGGTGGTGGTGAAAGGGGGGACTCTTATTGTGAAATCCTGGAGGAGGGTAATTGGAATTCAATAGGAGTTAGATCATGGCTGCTGCCTTAGTTCCTTTGAGGGAAAAGCTATGGGGGATTAGCAGTCGTTAGCCCATAGTGATGTGAAGTGGAAAGGAACAGCTGGCTCTCAGCTAACCACATGGTGTGTGTATTTAGGTGTGTGTGTGTGTGTGTGTGTGTGTGTTTTGTGTGTGAATGTGTGTAAGAAAAGAGATAGTAAGCGAAGGAGGGTGTTTTTCAGTCTGTCCCCCTTCTCTCCATCTGTGTGTATGTGTGTGTGTGTGTGTGTGTGTGCGTGTGTTTGCGAGGTTACTGATTGCCACAGAAATCCCTGTACCGGAGGTGTAGTACTTAAATGAGTTGCCTCACCACAAGAGCTTGAGGATAGATTTAGTAGTTCTACACTAATAGCTTGTGCCTGTTCTTAGGATTGCCTTTTCTATTCTATTCTATTCTCTTCTCTTCTATTCTATTCTATATCCTTTCCATCCTTGCTGCCGCCTCCACAATAGAAGTTTCTAGACTGTGGGAAGTCTGCTAAACTGTCAGTCCTGCAGCGTTTTACAAGCTCTGAACACTTTGTTATTTTATATAAAAGCGGGCAGGAAGGTTTGCTGAATGCTTTTGGCATTTTATGTGGGAGGATGAAGGAGGGATAGGGGGAGGCAGTGAAAGAGCAGGAGAGGAAAGGTGGAGTAAACAGGCCTATTAGACGACCAGCCTGAGGACCGGGCACGTGGCTCCGTACTGCAGTGAGCAGCAACCACCGGCATAATAATGCAACACAATGCTGGAGCATGGCCCTATACCTCTGATGCTTTTATGTGTCTCTGGGTTAGATTATACTGTAAGCTGCTTTTGATTTTGCTAACACTGGAGTTTACACAGTTAAGACCTGTGTCCTGCAGAAATATCACATTATCTATGGCGACAACCTTTTATTATTTGTTTTACCCTGGATGCTCATGCATTTCTAACACAATTCAAACAGCTAGTGTTACTGCCGCATCTGTCGCTCACTGATGTTGGCGTTATACATTTTGACTAGGGCAACAGCAGGACAAAACTTCTGTAGCTACCAGCTATCTACATCCAAGTATTCCTCTATCACATACTAAAGGCTGCTGCTATCCAGCAACCCTTATCTCATCAAGTACATTTTAAATAGGGATGTAGCCTAAAATAGAAGGGATGTAAGCAAAATGACAGAATAATATGGCAAGTTTTATTGCAGAAAATTTTGTTGCTGCTGTTGTTGCTTCAAGCCTGTTTTCTTAAACTGATGTCTTTGAATCCTGGTCAAGAGGTGCCTTTCAGGGTACTCGGATACCAGTAAAATGATCTCCTGCATTGTTTTCCTCAGTGCTGTTCCTGTGCTATGATCACATAGCAAGCACGGCATCAAGCTGAATGAAATTCAACAGTCGTAAGCTTACCCTGTGTGCAGATATTTGTGGTTAAAAAGCATTACATACTGCAAGTCAAAGTCATCAATCATTAGCCGCTTTGACTTGCTTGCACCCGTAAGAGGTTGTGTCTAGATGGTAACCCTAGATTTGCCAAACTCTTGCATATGCGCACTTGAACTGAGTCTCGTGTTAGAAAGTCTTTTTGCCAGAAAGCCTAACCAAGTAGTTTTGGTACCTAAACCTAATCAAGTAGTTTTGGTACCTAAACCTAATCAAGTAGTTTTGGTGCATAACTAACCAAACTGTATCACAAATCTTGCGAGTTTCGCAAATCTAGGGTTACCATCTAGACACTACCCCTGTAAGATAGAACTTTGTCCTGTTGTTGTGGTCCTGTGTGGTAATGTTTACATCACATAGTATATTATAATATATCCCATTTAGCACTTATCCAGATTCAGGATATAGGTAATTTCCCAAAACCGTAACAATGCGTTCACACTGCAAGCAACTCAAATACCCAAGTCACCATAAATCCAGTTATTTCTCTACAAAGTGACCACAGAAACTCGGCCAACCAAGTTGCTTGTAGTGAATGCATGGTAAGATTTAAAATCATCCCTGCAGTGGTTCCCCAACAGGATGGTGAAAAAAGCGGCCCTGCCACAGAAAGCTTTTCAGATGACAGACATGGCCTCGTGAGAGACCTCAATTCAAACGCTGTATGGGAAATATCAGACCTTTGTCTCACCCCCTCTGGGGTCAAAACGACAAGACCTACTCCTCTCATCAATGTCATGTTCTCTCTTTTTCTCTTCTTTCTCCCCCTCTCTCTCTTCCCATCTCTCTATCCAGCCAGGTCAGGCTATTAAATGGTAGAATACATTATAAAGAAAGGGAGGGGGCTAATAGATTGGAATATTATAACCATACAATAATTTCATGAAAAAGTCAAGGAGGGATCATCGCTCTTATTAACTCCAAGAGAAATTGAGGCTGAAAAATGTTCAAATAGAAAATGTTAATGCCAGGCTATACTACATGTAATTGTGCCTGCACCATTCCCTGGGCTGGCCCCATTCATGCCACTTTATTAGTGGTAATTGAGGATATGAATTATAAATGGGGGGTGATTTCTCTCCTCCTTCTCACTGAAAGTGAAGCGTAATGACCACTGCCATTGTTTAACCTTCATAATCGTGTGTTCTCATTTCTTTGCTTTCCTCTTTTCCTTCCCCTTTTTCTTTTAACTTCTTAACTACTCTTCTCTTTTCTTTTATTCTTCATTTCTATTTTTCTTTCCTGTCACTCCCCATTCTCTCCACTACTCATCTACTACATGCTTTCCTTTCCTTTCTTATTTCTTTTCAAGCTTCTGTTCTGCAGGCCTTAGTGGTCTGCTGAAATTAAAACTATAAGCTATGTAAGACACACACATACATGGATACAAACACACATAATCACATACCCACACACTCAGATGAGGGGGTTGGTGGTGCTTTTTACCTTGCTGTAATTGCATAATAAGCCCCACCAGTGATGTGAATGCCGCAGGCGAGGGATCCAGCAAAGGGGGCTGGGTTCTTTTTTCTTGGCATCGTTTCTGAGAAGTTCACTTTTTTATTTAGGCTTTTCAAAGATCAGCAGCTCCACACCTACCATCCAACAAAGTCCATTAGCCCCAGCCTCTCACCCACGACCAGTCTGCTTTTTATTTACAACATCAAACGTTTCACTTCATTAAATTACCTTTTCTTTCCCCTCCCTCCCTTCTTACTCTCTCTCTCTCCCTTTCTCTCATAGCTCTCTTAGTTGTATTTAGTTGAAACATGTTTTCCGAAACAAAAGGACATGGGGTGATTGGGGGATAAAACAGCCCTCCGATGCAGTCTGCAGTGGTTTTATAGGGGGAAATAATGGGCAATTGGGAGAAGGTATTTAATAGGAAACCGACATTGTGCTGTAATGCAACTGTTGTTAAAGGGAGACTCACTCAGTCGGTGTCTGTGAAACGTGGAGGGCTGCTGCTCGCTATTTTCCTTTTGAAGCCATCAACTGCCTGTTAAGTGGTGATGACTGCATGAGTCTGTTCTGGAGACACTTGAGTGTGTGTGTGTGTGTTTGTGTCCTGAGTTGTGATGTCAACTTATGCAGTAATGGGACTTGCAGAATCTAACCAAACTGCACTATAGTTGTAAGCTGTCAGGCTCAGGTAAAACACTATAATGCAGGTGGACACTTCCTGCCAAAAAAAAGTAACAACAGCATAAAGCAACAGAAACTTCAGTAAAATATCCTTCCCCATACTACCTTGATTATGAAAAAGAAATGAAATTGAGACAATGTGATATAATTAGAAGTGTTTTCAAAGACTTTTTACACAATCGATTGATTGTTGTTTACTCGATCTAGCTCCCATCTGATATCCAAGATGTGTGTGAAATCCCTCTGAAACCCAAATCTTTTACTCTGATTTTTTTTCTTTCCAGCATTGATTGAGAGTTTGATTTGATCTAGGTCCCTCATGTACTGCCACATCTGCAGCTTGTACTGCTGTGTGAAGCGGGCGTCAGCTGTGTGAGCATATAAATGAAACCAGAGAAGACTGAAAGCTAAACATTCTCTGAGATCAATATTCCAATATCTAACATCAGGGAACTCCAATAAGTACAACGCCAGGGACACTTCAATGGCAACATCAAGGCAGCAGGGTTTGCACACGCACACACACACACACACACACACGCAAACGATTAGTGGGTTTCAGATAGTGATCAGGCAAGCACCATAAAATCCATCCTACTTAGGAGAAAGGAATAATCCATTTGGGGACAGGTTTCAATACGGTCCATACTAACCATGTCACGGTGAAGCGCTCACCAAAAGCAATGGGGATAATTTGGGGCCGAGATACATTGGCAAATTTTTGAAGCAATGAAGTGAGGTCATATTGCCGGAAGCAGAGATAAGAATTAGCAATCAATGTTCATCAAGGTGGTTAACATAATGGGCCTAAGGCCAACAAATGTGACCAAACACTGGTGGTTATAATCATTGTCAAGCTAGTGCTCGCTTCTGGTGAGCTGAAACGGTAGGGATCACTTTGACCAGTTGCTTTCTGGTCAGTGATCAAGTTTTATAACTGACTGACAATTATTCAAATGTGGATAAAGACATTCCAGCAATGTTTGCAAATGTGACCTATGGTGGTTAAATTTAATTTAAAAAAGGAGACACCAGTCAAAGGAAAATGGTTACAAAATGTCCATCTGCAGTGCCTCATTGCTGCTCATCTTTCACACAAATTATTAAGTATCTTCCATTAGTCTTGGACATCTTTGTTTGGACAATAAGCAATGAGGCTGAACTAATGACCCTTACCCTAATCACATCAGGGGGGAGGCAGAAGTGTGTGCTCCTACACACATGTGTTTCTCTCTATGTGTGTGTGTATTTGCGCAAGCCAGTGGCCCCAACGACCAGTGGTCATCGAAGCACTGACCACCACAGGTCGATACCCCTCCCACCCACCCACCCCGCCATCTCAACCACCTAACCAATCCTTCCTCCCCACCATCCCTTCTTCCTTCTCCCTGCAAAGCCCATTCACAGCCCCAATCAATGTCGAATTATGGGTTATTTATTGAATAATCAAAAAGGTATTATGGGTCCGGCTGGCTGGCTAGCCTGCAGTGGCTGACAATAGGGAAATAGAAGGTGGTGGTGTTGGTGAGTGGGGGGGGGGGACTATTTATCAGCCTAGCTGCCATGCATGCATTTGAAATTAGGGTAATCAGTTGGCATGTAAACAGTAGGCCTAGCAGCTGGCTGCCAGGCAGCTAGGCTATTACTTACTTACCACTTATTGTTGCTGACGTCTGAGGATGTGTGTGTGTGTGTGTGTGTGTGTGTGTGTGTGCGCACATATTGGTTAGAGGTGACAGCGTATGCATTTAGGAATTGGTGGTACTTATGTTTGTCGTGAAGGATTGTGTGCGTGTGTATTTAAGCTTCTTCATGTTATGTAAGTCAGTATTGGATCCCCTTTAACCTGTAGTGGAAGGGAGGATGCCAACTTTTCTTTCAGCCTTTTCTGGAGCTTTCAACTGCATCCCATGGTCTTCATCAGACCATGAGATGCAGTTGAAAACCCCCTTAAAATCTAGTAAGTACACCTTGAGTTAAGATTTTTTTATTTGTTATATTTTGAACGAATGGGGAAAAAGAACAATTTCTAATTTGTGGTTTATTCCCAGACTTGGACCGCTTAAAAGAAAATGACATAGTTATGTGGATACATTGGTATTACATCACTCAGAAGCTATCCTGACAATGGTGGCATGACCACAAAGAAAAAAAATCATAATCAATGCAGAAAATTGTAGGGGTTAGGATTTGAAACCCAGAGTCCCTAGGCCACTTGTAAACCAATCTGCCGGGGCAGCCTTTGTGTTAGAGGTCAACAGACATCATTACAACGGGTGTGCAGGGGGCAGAGGAGAGGGCAAGGCTGCCTATGTGTGTGTGCGTGCATGTGTGTTTGTGTGAAGGGCAGATGAGAGGGCAGGGTTAGCTGCTGTGGGCAGATCGTCTTTCTCTCCAGAGCTTTGGCCTGTTCGGGTTGGCTGCGGGCTGCTGGGTTGAGAGTGGAGGGCTTATACTGACAGGGAGGACGAGACTGATTTGTGTTTTAAACACCAAAACAAGCCAACATGGGGGACTGTATGGGAAAAATAGCTTATTAAAATATCTTAGTTTAAGTGTGTGTCAAGGGAGTTTTGCTGAAGTCAGGAGGTATGGTTGTCCCATTGATTTTGATTTATTAGTGATTATTAACAGCCATAACCACAGGTGGACAATAAGGTTGCTTTCTAACAACTTTGAACATTGACCTTGCCTACATTTCCCACAATCCACCATGTCTACCTTGTTCCAAATGGGAAATCGTGCATCCACTCTCCAGCTTCTCTCCTCATCTATGAATTAGGTGTCCTATATGTGTGTGTTTTTGTGTGTATGTGCACAGCGCATGCAAATGAGGGCATCTTAGTTAAAGGGCCAGTTCACCCAATTTCCAACAAAACATATTTCTCACTTAAAAACTGTTTTTGTAACTTCGATGAACATACACTTTAATGGGAGTATAAGTGTGCGTACAGCTGTGCATGTACAGTACATACATGTATTTCCATATGTGTGTGTGTGTTCACGCTGACTGAGGTTAAACCTATATCTTCAGGGTCTGTCTCTATGTATTAAATAAAGTGGCGTCTTGTGTGCTCCCCTTAAACAGCCCTATCAATCTGGCCCACTTATGGACTCCATAAATTACAAACCAATCACGATGCCTCACTAATGCTCCCGGCTGGAGCCACGGTGCACAGGAGACAGGAAGCAAGGCGGTAAAGAAGGGGGAAAGGAAAGGAAGGGAAAGAGGGACAGTTGGAAAGAGGCAGGAAAGTAGCTGAGAAGGAGGGAACAATAATGAAGCAGAAAGTGCAAGAAAACAAAGGAAGGAACAAAGATATGATAAAAAGAGAGATTGTTATCCATTCGCTCCTCTACGTATTTGCCCATCTATCTGTCTCCCCCTCTTGCTTTTAAGACCTCTGTACTGTTGACACTTATTGCATGTTGCCATATTTTCATCCCTCAAAAAGCATTAGAAAAGCCAATGTCGGGATGGGGTAAGTGAATTAGGATTGGTTTTTGCCTCCCCTGGCCACAGAGGGAGGTAGGGTTACCCACAATAAGATCAGAATGAGACCAATTTTGTTTCCGTTGCCATTCAAAACAAACAATGGGCACCTAATAGCCCTGCAGCATCTGTGGCCTCGCTCAGGCCAAAAACACACATGATGGCCCTGGTCGATAGACGCCGACAGCTAGATGGACGAGTGGAGTCGCGCACAAGAGCACACACACGCATGAAGGCAGCCGCACACTTATGTAGGCAGGCAGGCGTGATTTTCCCTGATAGCCGCGAGCTGCCTGGAACACTAGTTAGCGGTTGCTGTAAACGTGGCCTGAGTGCTTCTGAAGACACCGATCATATCAGCGAAAAAGAGGAGAATAGAGGCTTATCGACTCAGAGAGGGTGACGGACAGGGAGAGAAAGAGGGAGGGAAAGAGAGAGAGCCAGGATTGGTGGTCATGTCTAGCCAACACATACTGTAGGTGATCTAATCTTGAGGCATTACACTGACAGACAGGCCATAATCAGCGGTTACTATTTGAGGATGGGAATGGATATATGGATGTCGAAGATGATTTGGGTCTTGCATTGTTCTCTTCTCTTCTGTTATATCGCCTAACACATCTAGCTCAAATTTTGTTCTAGTGCTGAAACAATAAAATGATTTATTGTTTCAGGATGGACAATTTTGAAGGGCTGAACCCAGTTTCTTAAGCAAAAATGCCAAACATTTAACTGAAAAAAGATCAGGCACTCTAAGGCACCTGATACAAGGTTGAAACTGGTCGCTGTTTTGAACCAATATGCCAGACTAAACAAAGGCTTTTAATTACTTAATAATAGTTTTTTCATCATAATGGCTTCCAGGAATTAACTACATGAAAATCTTCCCCCTGCATTTATTTTGTAAACCCAAAATATTTGTTGGCTCCAGCTTCTTCAGTGTGAGGTTGGGCTGATTTGTTTCTTGTTAAAATGAATCCATGCAGCCCTAATTCTTTCAAGTGCTTTCCACCTCCCACGACCCAAAGTGATCCGTTTCCTCCTCTCAAATCCTCTATTGTGTTCAAACAAAAAAACACGACGGTTAGCTAAATTGTCGTTGTACCTTAAGATCTGTTCTCTCTGCCGCTGAAACGATTAGTCGATTAACCACTTCAAAAACGACGACTGATAATCAAGAAATCTTTTAACTCATTTCTTGAGCAAAAAAATGGCAAACGTTTGTTGGCTTCAGCTCCTCAAATGTGTAATTTGATCACATTGGGTTCTAGGAATTTTTTTCTCACATTTTAAAGGCCAAATGATTAAAAATAAATAAGTATAAAAGTGTTTAAGTATAAGTATAAAAGAAATATAAAGTAGTTCTGTGTCCCACATACCGAGGTGATTCATTTCTTTCTCTTAAATCCCCTCTCGTATTCGACCCAGGGAGATGGGGGGAAGCTAAATTGTTGTTGCACCTTAAAATCTATAGTTAACTCAAGGAAATGCAGGTAATAATTTGCGATAACAAGGAAAATGTCTTACTGGGTTGTCCACCCCTCTAATACGCCCTCTGGGTTCTACAGTAAGTAAGGAAGCTGTACGTACAGCAGCCTGACCTCACACTGCCCTCAGCTAATGACATTAGGACAGACACGTCGGTGTTGTAACAGGGTCACCCATGGTGCACCTATACACACACATGCAGACATGCACACACACCAAATAACCTATGAACATGCATACACACACACACACACACACACACACACACACACACACACAAAGTCCCGCATCCCCTGGGCGAGCCGTTCAAGAAGCTTCCCTCTCTGGTTGCCTCTCATTACAGCCCATTAGTCAGGTGCTTCTATCAGCTGTGTGTGTGTGTGTTTGAGAGAGTGTGTGAGGTCACCCTTTACTGGCTAACAAGTGGGGTAACGGAGTTAGCAAGAGAGAGGCCGAGGGAGGAGGGGTGCTTACACCTGCCTACACACACACACACACACACACACACACACACACACACACACACACACACACCCTGGGGGTATCGATTGCAACCACTGTTTCACCTTTGCCTCTGTGACCTCCCCAACGATGTGTTTATTTACTCCATTGCCACACACAAACACACACATTTGACATACGCTGCCTGTCTCACACACACACACAGACGCGCGCGTGTGGAACCAACAGAGGCATATAAGGAGGCCCCTGTAACAGTGGTTTAGATAACCTTCACAACACAGGGCAGACTGAGAGTAACTCTTTGGCCTTCCTTAGGCCATACAGCTTCACCTGAGACTAAGGAGACAGGGATTTATGGAAGGAGCGAGAGAACACAGAGAGGGATGGGATGAACATGGAGGAAGACTGGAGGGAGATGGGCTTCTGTAAATCTCATTCTTAGTGTCACCCCATCACCAGCACATCAAAGCTTCTCCGAGGGCCCACTGAAAGACACATTTTACATTTCTAATTTATTTAGAACAACTAAAGAAACTTAAACTTCTCCATCAGAATCCCGCATACACACACTAAGACTGGTCTTGTCTATAGGAGACTACCTGGTATGAGGTTTGAGCCTCCCGAAGGTGTCCTCTGTCAATAGGTCACTGAATGATCTAGTTTATCAGCAGAGAGACATTCCACACGTGTCCTTCCACCTCTTCACTTTTTTCACAATGTTTCCTTCACTACCCCCCCTTTCTCTTCCTTCTGACACTTCAGCTGATAACATTACAACACAACGTGGAAGGGTCTTAAGATACGCAACATAGACTTTTATGAGTCTGCCAACCCTTTGATGAACTTTACCTAGATCCACTGTGCCAGAAAGGCAAAGCATAATGCTGTTATGAGGAGAGAGATACAGTACAATGTCAACCTATTCACATGCACACATTTTTACATGTTTCACTGTACATAAACACTAAGTAACGTAATTCTTTTAATGACCATGCAACATGATGTTGACACTCCCTGTAAACAGCAGACTTTGCTAATGCTAATATATCAGTAATATTTGTAACATGTTGGATAAATCCTACCACTTGTCACCTTCATTAATTTTATAGTGCCATATACAATACAATAATGACACAGAGAGGACACCAAAGTCCAAACCAGGGAGGGACACCACTGAACTTTGTCAACCAGTGGTTCAAACTTTTAAAATAATTTTGGTTAGTCGGACTTGCCATCTTTTGGGACTGAAGGTAAAAATCAAAGCATTTGAAATTAGCTCCAGCTAATTAAAGTTTGGACATTTCCCCTGTAAGCTCAGTTAGTTTTACCTATATTTTTGACCAATATGATATTTTAACTTACTTACAACTTGTAGTATGCTTTTTGAAATCTACATTAAAAGCAGCATTCATATATATTATATGGCCATTTGACAGCAGTGCAACCTGCCAAAAACACAACACTGACAAGTTATCACTGTATAAAGTTGATGTGGTGAATGTGTTGGCAAATAATTGCCTTTTAACACATCCAGCTGACCAAGAATAACATTAGCATTTACTTGGAGACATGTTTCTAACTACCTGACAAATGTCAGTACAATAGTCACATTTCTTTTAGCTCCGCTTGATTCTCCACGACCAACTCCTATGGGAAATATTTGGCTGCGTACAGTGTACAGTTGGTCCATCAGAGCTTTTTTGCTTTCCAGGCGATGCCTGTTGCGTCTGGAAACGAGGCTGATGAAGAAGTTATGTGTAGTGAAACCAAAACAATGAGCTGAAAGACACTAAAATGCTAAAGCTACCGTGGAGTCTAAAAAAATTGATTAGTGCAGCTTTAAAAACTCTCCATCCAAGTTGGACAGTCAGTCAGTTGGTGGTTGAATAACTGTCAAACACAGGTAATGCTAACTGCGCAACTGGGATGTGTGTGCATATGCATAATGTGTAAATGTGTATTCAGGTGCACATTTTTCAGTTCTTGTGTTTTTGTGTGTGCATACAGTATGTGAGTGGGCGTGTGTGTGTGTGTGTTTGAGTCATAAGCCAGCTAGTAGCCAGGCCTGCCATCCATAGTGATTAGTAGTAAAATTTTAATGGGGGATCCATACATATGTCTAGCTGTCAGGTTTACGAGCAAGCCTCCCCATGCCAGCCTGGACTACAGACAGCCAGGACACAGAGGCTGTTTTACACACACACACACACACACACACACACACACACACACACACACACACACAGAGAGAGAGAGAGACAGACAGAGAGAGAGAGAGACTGAGTGTCTCTTTCTGTCACGGTCTCTTTTAGCGGTGCCACAGGGGCCAGTACTGTCACAGTGCTGTCAGCGCCGGGTGCTCAGGGCCCTAAATGAAGGCATCAAGCGCTCTCATCCCCCGCTGTAATAAAACCCAGTCAACAAGCCCCCGCCGCGGGCAACACATAATGGGCTTTTTATTTCCGTTTGGTCGCCCCAGCCTACGGAATTAAAGCCCAGTTTGGTGAATGGAGGACAAGGTGGCCTCAAGGTCACTGGGAGAGTGGTGAGAGGGGGGCGAGGAAGACACCTTTAGGTTTCAAACCAAGAGCCACAAAATGTACAGGTCTCAGTCCTCTGATGGTAATCACGTGGAATGTAAATTATAAAATAGAGAACATGTTTTTTTCAAGAGTTTTTGAAAGATTCTGATAATATCTGAGCTGAGATAGTGTCACTATCTGAAAATGTACCAATATAAGATAAATGTCCACAGTATGTTGAAGTGAATTTAAAAAGATGCTACAAATGAACTACAGGTCCCATCTGCTATTTTGAGAGAAAGACACAGAAAAAAGCATCACACCACGGTAAGCATTATCACCTTAAAAAGACAATATTGGTGAAGTGCAAATACAGTAGCCTACTTACAGTAAGGTTTTACTTTAAATAACTCGACGTGTAATTAGTGGATTTCCGCTTGTCTAGATTTTTTAAGCTAGTTTGTTGAAGACATGTTGTACCGGGAGGGTGACCAGACATGTTGTAGGTGGTAAGGTCTAAAAATGGACATATCTAACTCTGCTGCAGCCATCCTCAGGTACAGAGATTTTATGTGACAGTGAAGGCACAGTCTCCCTAGCAAAAAAGAAAATCTGGAAAGGCAAGCAAGTGCTGAATATGTTGCATAGCAATCATTTTAAACAGTCAGAAAAGACCAGAAGCTTGTCATTGCTGGGCACCATTTCGAGTGAAAAGCTGAAATGAGGCTACAAGTTAGCAGTTACGCTAATGAGCGTAGATTGGCAGCAGCCCAACAAATCCACTGTGACCCCAGTGATCTCATTTACCCCACCTGCCCCGTTTAGGGAGCAACAGGAAGCAAATGATCTCTGCAGAAAAAGGTCAAGGGTCAGCCCATGTTGTTGCATCAGAGCAGACTAACTGGTGGCGTGTGTCAAAGGCGTGTTTTTTTTGTGTGTGTGTGTGTGTGTGTGTGTGTGTGTGTCAGAACAGGATAATCCATGTGGTGGTATTCGGTAATGAGAGGAAAAAACAACAGACGAACAGGCTGTAAACAGCGACAGGTGTCTTGTTAGGTTAGAATTACCAGGACACACATGCACACATTACACTTACACGTCCTGCGAGCTACCATCTGGTAATGCTCTGGAGAAACATTTGAGCATTTGTTTTTGTAACTGACAAGATTATCCAACGTGGCTGAATTCCAAATGTCTTTAGTAAACTTAGCCACCAATTAGATAAACCATTTGAATTCCACCGGTAGAATCGACTGAAGTAAAGATTAAGACGATACCAGTGACATGTTGACACCATGAAGGCTGTTTTAATGAAGGCGTATTTTTACTGCATCAGTGATATCTGGAGCTATTAATATCTTGCTGTCCACATTTAATGTTTAACCAGGTCTAATCAAGAAATAAACAATATTGCTCTTATCATATGAGGAACAAACTAGAATAAGTCATGCACTTCATCCAGGGTTTGTACCAATATGTTGATGGAATCAGAGCTGAATCATCAGTTTCTGATTTCTGATTTGAACTACTGTATGTTACGGGTCATCTCACCCGAACAACGTGCTACAAACAAGGAAAAAAAGTGATAAAAGTAAGAAATTGAGGAAATCTCTTGTAAAAAACCATAACATTATATTTCAGTTAATTAACTTAATTCCAAATAAACTATATAAGAAAAACACTATATAGCTAAAAGTATGCTGACACCCCCGTTCAGACACTTTTGTGTACTTTGGTCTGGGTTATTTTTGTAGTTTGGGCTAGGTACCTTTGTTCATATTTCAATAGATTTACTTCATCCTAGGTTCAAGGGAAAACACTATATGGCCAAAAGTATGCAGACACCCATGTTTAGATACTTGTGTGTATTTTGGTCTGAGTTGTTTATCATTTGTTCCATTTGAAGGGAATTCTTAATGCTACATCATACAATGATATTTCAGACAAAAGTGTGCTTCCAACTCTGTGGCAACAGTTCATGGAAGGCCCCTTTCTGTTCCAGCATGACAATGCCTATTGTCTAACTGGCAGCTAACGGAGTGGTTTTTCTGATTTGGTATGGAAGATCTTGACTGACCTGCAGGGACCTTCCACAGAACACCTTTGGGATGAATTGTCAAATCGACTGCGTGTCAGGCCCTATTGCCCGATATCAGAGCCTGACCTCACCTATGCTCTTTAGGCTGAATGGGAGCAAATCCCTGCAGCCATGTTCCAAACTCTCGTGAAAAGCTTTCCCAGAAAAGTGGAGGCTGCTGTAACAGCATATTAATGCCTATGGTTTTGAAATGAGATTTTCAACAATCACATGTGGGTATAATGTGTGGGTGTTCACATATACTTTTGGCCACATATTGTACTTTTTCTAAGTGGAGAGGGGAGGGACAATGTCAGTTGTCAATTAAAATAAGCCATATGACAAAAGTGGACATGGCAGGTTTTCTAACAAATATACTTGGAAGAGATATTCCATTATGGAAGTGGCTAACCATCACTGAAGTACTTAGTGAATGTCTCCTGATAACGCCAGCTAGACTCCCTTTTAGGCGATACTTTACTTAATTGAGTGTGAAACCTTTATCACTATCAAGACAGTGAGGGGAAAGAGGGATGAGTGGGTGAAAAAAAAGACAGAGGAGAGGAAGAGATGGTGGTAGAGGATGAAGGAGAGGACAGGAGAGAGACTTAAGAGAAAAGAAGAAGAGGAAATAAAAGGTTGAGAAAGGAGAAGACGACAGAGGAGGTGAATGAATGTCCCTCACCAGATGGAGTGGTCATATAGGCAGGTACCCTCCAAATGAACCTCCACCCCTCCCCTCGTATTAACCCCCATCCCCTCCACCCCCAGTATACTGAACCCCACCACTTCGTCATGCTATTACCTCCCTGTCTCTTTCATTATCTGCCGTGAACTCTGGGTAACCTCGTCGCGGCCATTCTTTATGTCATGGCCCGCAACGCGAGCCATGATTTAGGCCCATCCAGTCCACCTAATTTGATTTCATCATCACGGGGTGCAGCGAGAAACAGGGGGGAGGAGGGTTAGGTTGTGGGAGGGGAAAGGGGGAGATGAGAAGGGGAAAGGAGGAGAAGGTGGAGGTGATGGTGGTGGAGGGTTTGGAGGGAAAGAGGTAAGGGGATCTCAGGAGGGGGTCACATCAGTAAGCGTTAGCCGAACGACTTGAAGAGGCTAATAAAGTAATCAAGGCCTTCGTTACATGGCCATAATATTCGCCCTAAAACACTGATAACTATTACCGGGCCCAATCATTAGCCAACATTAATAGCTTTTTCCTCCTCTCCTCTCCTCTCAACCTCTATGTCTGTCTTTTTTTTGCTTCCGTCTCTGTCTTACACTTTGACACACTCTTTAATTTCTTTCATCTCTCTGTCCCTCGATTTATAGGCCATATTGGCACCTTCGAAATAGCAATTACCATCCAAACTACACAGAGATACTTTGTTATACCTGACAGAACCAGTCGTTTCAGCAAGCGCCCCAAAATGTCATATGTTTGCGTTGAAAGCCCTCTAGTGGCTGTAGTAATTATGACGGGATCAAAGGAGGATGTAAGGTAGCGTTATCATAGAGGGGTCGACAAAACCTCACGTTAATATGGGAGACTGTTGTTCATTTCCCGTTTCAAACCGCGAGTCAGCGCTGGTTTCTTTTAACCAAGACCAAGGTCACTCCCTAACCTTAACTAAGAGCTTATTTTAACCCAAATCCTAAACCTAATCAAGTCGTTTTTGTGCCTAAACCTAACCAAACCTCAACTATAGCTCTGTCATATCATAACATGGATATATTTTTCAGCAGTGACTAGTAACAGTGGTGGAAGGCACTGAGAAATGATGTCGTCCTGCTGATAGGGGTGTCAGATCAGAAAACGCTTCAATGTGTCGTTCTAGAGGACATGGACTATCTGAAAACGCTCATATGGGTAATTTTGGAAGGCGGTGTTCATTTAGTTTGACGGACAGTCTGGCAGTTTTTTACTTTTGGCCTTGAGCATGGATTTTTAATATATATTTTTCTCAATTTTTTTCTACACTGTGGTATATGAGGTATAATAGTTTTTTGCATGCAGAGTTAATATATTGTCTATTTACCTGTCTGTTCATATAATTTATCAAAGTCTCTCTGCCCAGCCAGCTCCTGTGACAATTAGCCGATGCAGAGAAGAAATAAAAGCCTGACACTCCACAGCTGCCGATAGCATGTTTCTATCAATGACACATCCTCCGCATGCACAGCGTAATGCACGTCGGCACACACACACTCACGCACAGACACACATTCAGACAGACAGACGTGTACCCTCCTCTGTTTGACACACAGACACAGACACTGTCATTGCGGGGTAATCATCAGCCATTAGGATACATGGAGAAAGACAACAAAGCAAAGTGTCTTCATAGCCAAACCGGCTATTATCTTTCACTCAATACACCATAAAGGAAAGGAGGGAATTTAGAGAGTCTGCACTGTTAAGGCCATATATGTAGTTAACTTCGAGTTGAGCTTCAGATGAAATTACGTTACGTCTTTGTTAGCCTGTTATGTTGAGGAGAAGGGGAGTGGAGACAGAGAAATAGAGACATTCGAAGAAAAAGTCTAGACAGAGAAACAGAAATGATACTCTTCTTCCTCCCTGTGTTTTCTCTCCAGAATGCTTTGATTTGCCAGCAAGCGAGTCGCATAACACAAACTGCCAGCTTGTGTTTGAATTGAAGTCCAAGTGCAATGAGGCATCTAATTCAACTTAATAGCATATTCTGTACACAAACCAACTTTTGGAGGATACGGTTAAAAAGAAAAGACACAGATTGAATACAACACGCTGATTGAATACAAATCTATAGGTAATGACATCAGTATTTTGCGTTGAAAACAGGAACCATCTATCAAAGTCAGAGCTGAGGAGAACGCCTCTTCACTCTTCAATGTAACTCTTTGACGGGAACTACATGGTAATGCATAACGATTGCTTGAATGCGATTATCTTCCAGAGGGGGAAAAATGGCCATCTATTTTCAGAGTGTTTGAGAGCGTTTGAGTGTGTGTAACAAAGTCAGCCCAGACACTTGGACAAACCTCTCCTCTTCCAGAAAGGGTATTTTATGCTCTACATAAGCACACACACACACACACAGCTGACTGTTACAGAAGCTAGTCACTAGTCGTGCATTTTAGTTGTTTGTGTGTAGATTTGTGCTTGTGTAGCCTACATGTGCATTTAGGCAAACTCTACTGTACACATCAGTGGGCTTTTCTCTTTTAAAAGAAAAAGTTAGACATTTTGGACAGTACTCTTATTTTACTTTCTTGCCAAGAGTTAGATGTAAAAATCTATACCACTCACATGTGCCTAAAGCACGGAGCTAGAGCCAGGAGGTGATTAGCTCAGGTTAGCAGCTAAGCTAACCTAGCAGACTGGGAGCAGGGGGAAGCAGCTAGCCTAATTCTTCTAAAGAAATAAATACCTGTAAAACCACCAGTTCTCGTTTTTACGTTTCTGTTTGTGTACAAAGTAAACAGAAAAAGATACGATGTGTTAATTAGTGAGCTTTGGAGCTACTGGTAGGCCTATTTATGAACTTTGGACAGAGCCAAGCTGGCTGTTTTCAGTCTTTATGCTAAGCTAAGCTCATCGCCTCCAGACTCCATACTGAATGCACAGACATGAGAGTGCCATCAATTTTCTCATCTAACACTTAGGAAAAAAGGCAAATTAGCATATTTCCCAAAATAACACATTTCCAACATTCCTTTAAAGGAAAAGTACAGTTTATTACAACTTGTCTCTTATTTTTGTAATTTTAGCCATTCTTTCAATCTGATATGATAACAGTGAACTTGGAAAAATCATTACTGAGATCTGGAAACACGTGACATTGATACAACAAAGTCCGACAAGGCAAGAAATCTGAGCAGTCAGACAAGTTTTTTAAACAAGTGGACAGTTGAGCCAGAAATCAGTTTGAACTGAATTATTTAGTGGTAGTAAAACTGAAAGTAAGCACACCTGCAATGTTGGTGTGTGTGCACACAGCAACAGCAAGTATGGGAGAAAAATTTACTGATATACTGAAAATATTATTATTACTGATAGGAATGATGGCCAGCACTGAGAAAATAAGACTCAAGTTGTAATAAACCATATCTTTGAAGTAATATCTTACCTGCATGCATTACTATTATTGCACATTTTCCCAAATAATTCCTATTTGGTGAGAAGCATCACTGCTGCTGCAGTAGAGCAAACATCCAAAACGTGACACTTCAATGACGACTAAATATTTAATCACTGCCAGTTATTTTCTGCCAGGTTATGCCTCCATCTGGGTAGCAGCCGAGTATAAGCGTGTGTGTGTGTGTGTGTGTGTGTGTGTGTGTGTGTGTTTCTGTGACCTCAAAATGAAGGATTAGAAAGGACCGTCTGCATTCCTCTCTGTGTTTCTCACTCACTCACACTCAGTTCCTGCGCTTATACTGGTATCATTACTACAACGCTGCTGTATGCAAAGACCATATGTTCAATTTAGCGGATGCCAAGATATCATTGATTATGATTACGGCGATGATGATGATGTGCGTCTGACAGGGGGTGGGGTTCATTGCATGAGTCATCGTGTAGCGTATAGGGTGTATAGGTGCAAGGCAAAAATCAGTTCCTCCACATTTTGCTGCTGTATGTAATGTGTTCCATTTATTTAAAGGGGATTATATGGAAACGTGTGTTCATTTAGAGGGTGTCAGTCATTCTGGCATGCTCTGTTTTGAGTATGTGCATATTACAAACTAAGAATTTTTTTTTCCATCTTTGACTCTGAAAGCATTCCAATTTATAGCAGAAAGCGTAACGTTTCTTTGATTTTTGAGCAAATAAGAGACAAAAAAGGGGGACTTACCTGGGAGGAGAAGCCAAACAGAAGGGGAACAAGGCCCATGGAAAACACAGAAAGAGAAAAGAGACAATATTAGGAACATTACTAAGCAGCATATGGCCTGTGTTTCCACATTCAGCCTCTCTGAAACCATGTAATGATCTTTATATGAAAAAGGACCGCAAGATGACCGTAAATCCAAAGTCACATTACTCTCCAACCACAGCAATTATGTGAATAGCATGCATGTCAACAGTTATAAGCATGTCCTGTTTGAGTGCGTGTGTATGTGTGTGAGGGTGTACAGTTTTTTAATGCCACCCAGCAACACAGAAAAACCTTGTTAAATTCGAGTCGGGAACAGACGTACTCTCCACGCGACCACAAGCTTTCCTCCTCCCTCTGTGTCTCCCTCCCTCCCCCCTCCCTCCTTACAGTGGTGTAAACACAGATTGTTAGGTTAGGGGTTAAAAGTGTTGTGCTTAGATTCTCTCAGCACTAATCTGATTTCTCCTCTCTTTGCGCGTCTATATTTATTTGGTTTTGTCAACACTCACGTCTCTCTCTCCCTCTCCCTCTCCCTCTCTCTCTTTCTCCCTCTCTCTCCCTCTCTCTCTCTCTCTTTCTCCCCTCTGCCAGTGTATTGATCGTTGCTAATGGATTGGCTCTGATTCCGGAGACGTCTAACATGCTTTCCTATCCTCTTATTTTCACCCGGGGAAATCAATGAGGAAAGGCCTGCAAATTTAGACAGGATCAGGTTTTAAGGAATCTACAGTGAGACACAGCCCACCGGTGTGTGAGGAGAGAGAGAGAGTGTGTGTGTGTGTGTGTAGGTGGTTTGGTATTCAGAAACAATATGTGGCTTTAAGCACATGTTTGCAGTGATTTTGTGGTACCTGCTTTTTGTGACCACAATGATGTAAACAGCCATCGACATGAACACAGATTTATGTTAAGCCCTTAAAATCCAAGACACCATATTTTTATTATTATGGCTGTACCATTCTATTCTATAGGTCTTTGCATAATTTTATTACACAAAATGCAGCCTAAAATATTTGGTAATTTTGGAAACTTTGGGCTCTCCATTAGAATTTTAAATACAGTTGCATCACAGCATGAGCTTGTACATACTAACCCACTGTCAATGAGGTTTAAGAGGTTCATTTATCCTTTTTCTTTACCACCGGGTTGCAGTTGCAAAAAAAGTTCTTAAGTGACTGGTGCCTAGGATCAAAATCTTGGAAAGAAAACAAGGAATATTGCACACTGTCCATCAGTTTTTACTTAAAACACCACAGTAGACTATACATCACATAAAAATTGATGCCAACTCTAAAAATGTGGATTACATTCTGTAGACTATATAAGAGTGCATCATTTGATTTTATGTGGGTTTAGCCTCAACTGTGAGCCTGCTTTCATTTCCACATGTTTGAAAATCAATGTAAGTACTGTACTTAAGTACAATTTTGAGGTACAATGCTTGAGAATTTTCTATATTACTTTATACTTAAACTCAACATTTCATAGAGAAATATTTTACTTATTTCTCCACTACATTTATTTGATAGCTACATTACAGATTTAGATTTTACATACAAAATACTTTTGTAAAATATGAGGCAGTTGTATAGATTAAACTATACCCTACAGTATATAAAGTAGTCCAAACTAGCTCCACCTTGACCAGCTACAACATTAAAATGCTTCTGACATATTAATGCATCAATAATAATAATCCAGTAATATAATATGGAATCTGTAATAATACAACACTCACACTAAAACTCTTGCACTTTTACCTAAAGAAAATTGTGAATGCAGGACTTTGAGAATAGAGTATTTTTACATTGAGGTATTGCTACTTTTTTCACTCCAGCATAATAAAGACAAAGAATTTGGATGTCACTGTGATATTTCTGACCATGTATTGACTGCCCCAGATGTCCACATGCTCTGAAACTATGAATAGCAGTTTGACATTAATTGATGAATAGATCATCCACACTGATATACCATACAGTATCTCTCTCTCTTTCTCTCTGTCAATGTCTCTCTCTCCCTCTTGTTTCCTTCGTTTCCTCATTGGTGCTAATTTGACGACAAAATGGCTAACAGGAGGGTATGATCTTGCTTTATTCCTTTGACCTTCATTCACTGTGTGGTCAAATTCGCTGATGCCTGACTGCACGAATAAACATGCACACACACACACACACACACACACACACACGCTCAGTGGGATGAACATGGACAGAGACAGAGGTCCCCACTGCTGCTCAAACAACGGATGGAGCTGTGTTAAATCTGAGAGGGCAATCAATGACCAATGAGGAGTGTGACTGTGTGTGTGTGTGTGTGTGTGTGTGACATGCAGGGGGCAGAAGGGCCCAGCAGGTTTGAAACTTTATCCCGGGGCCAGATCATTTATAAATGGGAGGATATTGATGACTTTAGTGTGTGCGTGTATGTGCAGGGGAGAGATTGCGCCCAAGTGTGTGTGTGTGTGTGTATGTGTAGGTGGGAAGATATCAATGTGCTCCCTGCCTCTTCACACAGCAGAGCAAATTGGAGAAGTTGTCAGGAGTCACAACATGAGGGGCCAGCCAGGGGACGAAAAGGGCTGCAGGCAGGATGGCGCTGAGCTGATGGCTGAATATGAGGAAGGCCTGGGGCATGATGGGATGTGAATGGGGGAGAAAGGGATGGGTGTATAGTTTAATCTAGTATTAGGAGGTTTTGTCTACCAGTTAGGTGAGACAGTTTTACTTCTTTTCAACACTGTGTGTGAATATCTTAAAACTAATGGAGTTATCAGCCTTATTCTGTGGTTTTCTGCTGATACTTCCATTAAAGATCCATTGGACAAGTACAGCTGCCTCACACCATGATATTTAAGTTGTAAGACTGAACATGAGGCTAAATGATTTGTTAATGTTCCTCAGTTCCTGAAATGTGTAACTGTCCAACGCATTATCATTATTATCATGTGTCATGTGTTTAAGGAAGTTTAAACACGTTTAAGGAAGTTTAAGGAAGTTTAAACACACCAACATTTGACAAGTATAGCTAAAAATAAACAATAATTTATCATTTAACCATAGCTGTCATTTTAAAAGTCCACTTTCTTCCTCCTTTAATGACTTGATTTTAGTGTTTAGATTCACACAAATATCAAATATTAAATTTCACATTAAATTTGCGTGGCCCTCACTGAGAAGCTAATTTTATTGGTTACACAAATAATCCTGGTTCCACGCTTTTTAGCTAAGCCTCTCTGTTGCTGTCTTTAGCAAGAGTTTAATTCTGACGCATTTATTTAGAACCACAAACAGCACCCGCATCATAGGTGTCCGGTTATATTGTCCCGTTACTTAAATTAACGCACACCTGCCAGCCAATCAGAATCTAGAATTCTCCATGGCCATGGTATAATGTGTAGGATATGTGATTTGTCATTAAAGCCTCAATCAGCAATCTGTGCCTTTCCGCCCAAATCAGATTAAATGATCTTTTGAGAAATCTTGGAAGAAATCGTACAATGAGATATTATTGACAGGCATCTGTTTAATGCCACATAAAATACAACACACACACACACTCCTGTTAGAGGGACAGCAGTGATGGACACTGTTAGTGGATGTAGAGGTTGGATAAATGGAGGATGGAGGATGGAGGGGGGTGTTTCTCTGGCCAAACTCCTCCCTCTCCTGAGAGCTGCTTTCACCCCCCCCCCACCACCCTACACCATCCCCTTTACCCCCTACACTTTCACTCTCCCACACACAGCAACAGAGTGGCTGCCGCTTTGTCCTCTTACACAAACATTCCCACAGAACAGGGGCAGAAAACCATTTACCCCCTTTTACTTACTATCCTCCCACCCCCACCCCCCTTCTTGCCCCCCCAGTGGTTGTATTGGGGCAGAAAAGGGTATCCCGCCTCACTTTCTCCCTCTTTGCCTCCTCCCTGCTTTTCCTCCCCCCCGTTTCACACAACCACACACACACACACACACACACACACACACACACACGAGTACGAACATACGCGCACACACAAACTGAACCCACCCGGTCAACAGCTGTACATGAGGTGACAAATTGGGGTCTTTGTCTGCTTAAAGGGGGGTGGGGGAACCCCTACTTTGCACACACACACTAACACACACACATAGAGCCATCCACCTCAATTGTAGGCAAGTTCCATTGCATACCAGACAATGCACATTGCCCCCAACGTTTAAGAGAAGAAATATGGTACTGCCTTTGTGGGAGGTAGAGAGCTTCAGTTCATTGAGGGAGTGATATAGAGACAGACAGATGAACAGGGAGAAAGACAGAGAGTGTATAAGACAGAGAAAGAGAGAGTGAGAGGAAGAGAAGAGGGAAAGGTGGATCAACCAATCATGTGGAATTGATGGAAATGATAGTAAAGAACAAAAGAAATAGATAAAATATAGCACAGAAAGTGGTGTGAAGAGAATGTGGCCACAATGAAAATAATAATAATAATAATAATAAAAATAGGATGTTTAAAATCCTACACTGTGACACCATGGTATGACAACATTTTCTGAACATACATTCAGTACATTCAACTGCTGGCATCCAGGCCTCAAATAAGTGAATTAAGTAGATGTGGGGATGTTGGTAGAGACAGGAATTTAAACTTCACTCATTTTTTTCTGTTACTGTGGCAGGCTCAGTTACAAATGAGTCTCGACAAACCTCGTAAAGACGCCCAGAATAGATCCAACGTCTCACCGCACTGATTATTACCCTGCTGGCTCCTCTGCAAAACATTTATACACACAACCAAAAGCAGTACTACTACAAATACCAATGATATTATTGGTACTTTCACAGCTTTTGCTACATTTACTGCTAATGCTACTATGATGGCTGCTAATAAGCTTCCGTTTATTAGGTTTCCATTCAAAAATATCCATAAGCTTTGAAGAAAGACTGAGCTAGTGTGCCAAAATGGGATTTTTTTTTTCAGTGAAACCACACTACATTGAGCTTCACTTTCACTTTAAATGAAAGTTCGACATATCGTGGTATATGCCTATTCACTTTCTTGAGTTTGATGAGGAGACTGATACAACTCTCATATCTGTCCGTTAAACATGAAGCTACAGTCTGACTGTTAGTTTAGATTAGCATATCTTAGCGCAAAGACTAGAAGCTGGGGGAAACAGCTAGCATGGCTAGTCTTCAGGAAATCACTGCCAAGAAATATTTCCACTTCAACTTAATATTTTACAATTTAGTTTTTGTACAGATTCAATCACACAAGGTATAATGTGTTGATTAGTTAGCTTTAGATTAGCTGCTAAGCAGATGTTTTAACCTTTGGACAGAGCCAGTCTAACTCTTTCTCCGTGTTTCCTGTCTTTATACTAAGTTAAACTAACTGCTCGATGTAGCTTCATATTTACTATACAAAGTGCAATCTTCTCCACTAACTTCTGTATTTCCCAAAATGTCAAATTATTCTTCTTTAACTTCACCTCACTTTCACAAATAGCTTTTGTTTTGTTACTAATACTTTTTCCTTCCTCCCAGATTCCATGTCTCTCTTCACAAAAATATTTAAATGAGACGTTTCAACAACAACAAAAAAGGATCCAACACTAATATAGTAATTAATTTTTTTTTTTCAAAATATTATTGGTCCATCAACATTCTCACAGCTAAACAAGGGCATTTAGACACATGCATACATATACATACCCAGCGGTGGTGGGCTGACCCTTGGGGTGAAAGAGCTAAGCGTTTGACAGACTCCACCTCTTAACTTGTTAACTTGCTAATTAGACCTCACAGTCACTTCATGGGACTGGACAATAGACTGCTGGCTGAGCAGGCTGTGATGCACGATCACACACACACACACACACACCCAGTAACCCTAAAAGCTAACAACCCCCCATACACACTCTACCGATGTGACCACCTGACCCCTCTTGCTCTCCAAAGGACAGTGTGTGTTTGCCTTTGTGTGTGTGTGTGCATGTGTGTGTGTGTATGTACGTGGTGGGAGGGTTGGGGATTTTGGGTCTGGTCGTTGTGTGTGGGGTCTTGTTGCCACGGGAACAGGGGGAAAGAGGCAGGACTGATATATAGGGAAGGATGTTGTTCCCCCTCTTTACTCCTATATGTCTCTCTCTCTCTCTCTGTCTGTCTGTCTCCTTTATACACACACAACTAAAGCCACCAGAAAAGAAATTGGGGCAGGGATAATGTGTGTGTGTGTATGGGGTGTGTGCATGGTGTTTGCCCAGTGGTCTCCAGATCGGGGCTAAACGGGGTTAAACATCTATCCATGTTAGAGTCCCGTTCTCTGAGTTCTGTCATTAGCCTGCAGCTTAGAGAGCTATTACTGACACAGCTGCTGCTGCTCGCTGGGTAAACACACACTCACACTCTCACACACACACACTCGGTGGTATAGCAAGCTGCCCACTGGGATTGTGTGTACTGTCTGTTTGTGGAACAAGGTTGCCAAATATCACAAGGCTAAAACAGTGAACGTCCAACTGGCATCCAATCACTGTTTTTGTTCATGTGTGTATGGGTATGTGTGTGTGTGTGAATGAGTGCATGTGCAGAATGGAAAGCATTAATCAGCCCTGTGATAAAGCATTAATTTGCTGTGTTTTAATGGCTTTAATGTTGAGGTAAACGATTAGTCGATCAAGTAAAAATTAATCAGCAACAATTTTGATCTGAATTTTGAACTGGCAGATTAATCGATAATGAAAAAGAATCATTAGTCACAGCCCTACTTAACAGCAATGCAATACTTAACTGAGCTTAATTGGTCACCTTTAATTGCATCAGCTGAGAAGAAGAGGGAGGGAAAGGAACAGAAAAACTGCAAAAAACAAAAACAAAAAAAATTGCAGCAATTGCATTGCCAGGCCCAAGACACTCATGGGCCCCAAAATTGTGCGCCTACTGGGTTTGAATGATTTTATTAATTGCAAAGTTGTACAGGAACTAAGGTAAAATATCAACTAGGTTGAGCAACCCTCTTTCAAATTATTTTATTTTATTTTGTGCTCACATGGTGCATATTCCACACTGACACATGGTGGTATTATTCCAGTATATGACTACTGGTTGGTTTCTGGGTTCCAAGCAAATAATGAAGCTGCCATGTGTAATCTGCTGTGTGCTCTGTACTGTAGGGGGGTCAACAGGGGCCCAACAACAAATGTTTGCCCCAGGGCCCCCTAACAAATGAATCCAGCCGTGGTTGTAGAGCTAGAAACTAGACAATATTGATGACTAAAATAGCATAACAGCTCAGAACATTATGTCAGTGGTGAAGCCATGCACCTTCATGCTCCTGTCTGGAGCAACCTGTAGACATTTACTGGAAATAACTGGATAAAAAACACATGCCCTGTAGAGTCGGCCTCACATGAGGTGTTTGTAGCTCCCTTTAGCCTCGTGGCATCTGGGAGCACTGTGGGGAGTCTGTGTGTTAAATAAATGACTGGGGAGTTTAGCCCATGTGCTAACCATGTTAGAATAACACAAGCGACGCTGGCCCTGCCGGGCAGCGCTCAAGCCGAACGTGGGGCTCTTCCGCTGGGTTGCCTCCCCAGGGTGAAGCCCAGGCTCTGCCCTGGGCCTTGTATATTTTTCCCTGGCTGCCTCTTTATTTTCCCTCAGCTGAAACCAGTCAGATCAAAGAGTGCCTTAACCTTCCGTCCTCCCATCCCTTCATCCAGACCCTACCCTGTCTGCTTTTTTAAAAAAAAATTTTAGAGCCACCAAGGTTGAGAGAAGAAGAATGCATGCCGAGGAAGGTGTAAAGTGTTTGTCTACTCATCTGAAACAACCAGCTGTACCTCTGAGGGCTTTGAGTTTTATGACCGCAGGAGAGAGGAGGAAAAAGATGGAAAGAGGAGGAGAGGACAAGAGAATGGAGAGAGAGGAAAAACAGGTCAGGCTTGCCGTCATTTCCAGGAGCTCAGTCAGTTGTGATACCATGGGAACGAAGACCGATCATCATCCAAAGGCTACATTCTTTCTGGAACTTCAGTGTTGGCTAAAGGGCCTGGCTGTACTTCATTTCACAATGCATTTTAACTTCATTTATTAAAGTACAATTTGCACCGAAATATCCTATCTGAGGAGGATAAAGGTGTTTTAAATGATACAATGTGTGTGTGTTTGTGTGCGCACGCATGCACTTGCAAGGGTGTGTGTGCACGTGTGTCCTCATTTGTCCTCCCACCGAGCCCTTGTCGCAGACAGTAGCCATTTTCAGCTTATAGGGCCCTTCATCAAAGCTTCAAACCCACCCATGGTCTGCCCGCTTGTTACACACTCTCTTTAACTGTGTGTGTGTGTGTGTGTGTGCGCGTGTGTGTGTGGCTGCCAAGCTAACGAGGCTCTAGGTATTGTTACAGGGACTCACTCCAACCGCACCATGAGCAAGCCATTACACCAATAAGCCTGCATCATTTCCAAAGAATCCAATTAAATTTCGGTCTTACAGTGCTGCACTCTGAAAACACAGATTTTCTCCATTGAGAATGTGCAAACACGCACACTACACACGCACAAACACACACACACAAAATGTCTTGGTACCCTCTCTTAGCTTGCTTACATTTTGTGTGTGTGTGTGTTTCAACAAGGGCATGATATCTCTGTATTTGTGGTGAAGAACCTGCATGACTCTCTCTCTCTCTTTCTGCACCTGTTGGTCTGTGTCGATCATCCTTTCCCTCTTTTTGTCTGTCTCTTCAGAAGTACTCGATATCTTTTCACCTTCTTCCTTCCACCAGCTCGTCTCTGTCTCCCCTCTTCTATCCCTCCCTCCTTTCCTCTCCACCGATTCTGGCTGGCATCTGTTAAGCCGCTAAACAGAAAGTGCGTATGCATGTGTGTGTGTGTGTGTGTCTGTGTGTGTTGGTCTTGCTGGGTTGGATTTGAACAAGCCCATGCCTGTTCTGCCCCGGTGGCCTATGAAATGAGAAAGGCAGCCACTGTGCTGCAGACCTCCACTGATAAATCTACCAGGGTTACCCCTCCGTGTGTGCATCTGCATGGGCGTGTGTGTGTAAAATGCATGTGTCTGCATATGTGTAAGCGTGCATGCATGTAATGTGTGCGTGTGTATGTGTGAGTGCTAGTGATCATCTGTGTTTGCGTCTTCAGCTCCGTGACGCCAGAATAGAGATTTGGAGAGATTTGATTTCACACATCCCAAAGCCAAATGTGTGTATGAGAGTGTGTGTGTGTGCGCGCACCATGTGGTGTAATCTCCCATCATCGCCTTAAATGCGTGACATTAAAACACCACCGAGTCGATTCTTCTTCAGACATTTGGTTTTTTTTCTTCTTCTTCTTCTTCTTGTCATTTGACTCATTTTTATCCGTGTGCACGTATTCGTCTCGGGGGAATTAGAGGTCATGTTACCAATCTATGGAGCACTCAAAGACAGGGTAGAGAGAGGTAGACTGAGCTAGAGTCAGACAGAGAGAGAGGGGGGTATACAAAGAGCACTGAAAGCCTAGGGTTACCTTGCTTATGACAGCGAGGTCAGATATTGAAGAGGTGAAGTCAATACAACACACCATTTAGCAGCCATATTCATCTGGAGATAGTTTTTACTGAACGGGTGAAAGAAGAAAAGAAAGAGAGAGAGAGAGAGAGAAAGAGAGAGAGAAAGAAAGAAAGAAAGCCGAATACATTGCTGCTGTACGGCTACAGAAAGAATAAATTGCCCTTAACAATACAGGGTTTTACATAGTTTGAGATGACTACTGGGTAAACTGCATCTGCTGATGAAGACCATGTCATATGATCGAAAGGGATTTGCCAATTCCAGGATTTTACAGTGTTGGGTATTGTATACCTAAAATTTATTTAAGCATTACAAATGTGCAAATGAAAAAATGGCATGCCCAATGCAGTCCTGGTACACACACACACACACACACACACACACACACACACACACACACACACACACACACACATACACACACACACAGGAGTTGTTGCCTACTTAGACCTCTTCTCCGTGTGGACTGTGTGGGCTTGTAGAGACTTGACTTGACTCCTCTTTGTTTTGTTGCACCTGTTAGGGTGGAAGAACTTAACACATTTACCATTCCTGTTAGTTCATGGCGTTCAGTGACCAAACATAATTCTCAGCATTTGTCCACCCATCACCTGAGCCGAACTCTGATTGGCCAGAATGAGTAAAACCACCTGTGTGGGTGTGAAGGGCCTTTAAACAAAACATTCTCATGATTATCTTGTAAGAAAAGATCATATATTCCATTTTCCGTCTTATATGGGTTGTTTTCTCTTAATGTTTATTGGGATATTTTTCAGTCAACAGCAAATTGTGAGATCACCTTGGAATGCCTTTTTTCAACTGCCCACATCTTGGAGATATGGATAGATGTTTTGTGTCCAGGCATACAGTATTCTACACTCTTTCTCTTGCCATTATAAAGTAACGTGCCAGTGAGGTATACATGTGTGTAACTGCCTCAACACCATCTCAAAATTATGCTGCAAAAAATTGATTAAATCCTTGATTTAGAGTAAAAATGATTTAGAGTCAATTCTCCCAATGATGTTGCATTCAAGCATGTCCCATCTTTTCAAGGCATATTTACCTGCTGTTTACAGGAAACAGGTCTTAAAGTGTGCGGCTGTTACAGTGTTTTAAGATCACTGAGGCAGCTCTACTGCTGCATGAGGAATGCTACAACCACCCTGACTCTCACCAAGGGGCTCGTTCAACAAAGCAAATATTGTCCCACACACACACAAATGCACGCACAAACACACCTATGTAAGCACACATCTATACAACACACACTACAATAATTCATGCTCAGAGGCATAGCCCACATAGCCCTCTTGCATGCACAGGCATGTTGAGGCATTTTTTATGAGCAAGGGCCTGTTCCTTGTCTACCATATTTCAACTCTTTAGTGTGTGTGTGTGTGTGTGCGTGCGTGTGCATGTGTGTGTGCGTGTGGTGTGTGTGAACGTGTAGCAAAATAGAAAAAAACAGAGACATTATCTTCAAGCCATGACAGCTGTAATTGTGGAGCACATTAAAATGGGTGCAGGGTGACACCTCTAACCACCTTCTATTAAGAAACACACACTCTCACACAGCACCCCTCCCCTCCCGATCTCTCCCTCTCTTTCTCTCTCTCTCTCACAAACACACACACACACACACACACACACACACACACAAGGTGGATTCACTGTGGTCAAACAAGGAAATGAGCATCTCCAAGCCCGTCAAAGCTGAGTGCTTTGAGGAGGGCCAGTCTGGCTAATGTGTACATGTTGATGTCTTGATTATATGTGTCAAATATCTGTCCCTATTCTTCAATGGACAGGTCTGCCTGGTAAGAAAAAAGGAGAAAAGAAACGTTTTACACAGAAAAATAAGTGGAGAAGAGAAAGAGAGAAGCAGCACTGCCAGTCCCAGCTGTACAGATTCTGGTCCTTTTTGGCTGTCATCCCATACACTTCAGTTTTTCATCATTGTTGTTTTGACCCCATTACACATTATAGACCTTAGGGGGTGAACGGGTTTCCAGAGTTGTAATCTTAAATCAATGCCAAAGGAGAGTACAAGACCTACAGCACAGACTAGTATGTACAAAATACAACACTATGGCACTCTTATAACACAGAAGCAGAACAAACCTTTGCAATACTTATTCCCTCTCACATGCATCTCATTGGTTTTTTTTTCAGTTAAGTAGTAAGAACTAAAGCCACTTTTCCATAATGGGACATAGAGCCATGATTTTAACCCTGATTACAACTGGGTATAACCCGGCTACTGTGGGACAAGTCGACTTAAGAAGGAATCGGGTTAAGGAAGAGTCGAGTTCAGAAGGATCTAGTTAAAGAAGAGTCGAGTTAAGAAGGATTGTGTTAAGGAAGAGTCGAGTTCAGAAGGATCGTGTTAAAGAAGAGTCGAGTTAAGAAGGATTGTGTTAAGGAAGAGTCGAGTTCAGAAGGATCGTGTTAAATAAGAGTCGAGTTAAGAAGGATTGTGTTAAGGAAGAGTCGAGTTCAGAAGGATCGTGTTAAAGAAGAGTCGAGTTAAGAAGGATTGTGTTAAGGAAGAGTCGAGTTCAGAAGGATCATGTGGAGGAAGAACTAAATTAAGAAAGAATTGCTTTAAGAAAGAACCAGGTTAAGAGAGAATGTTGGTTCATGCCAGGTCAGGCTGACATTTTTGGCCTGAATTAAAACTCTGATGGTCCCAGCGGGAGTGAAAGGAAAGTAGGTTCAAGTGCTAACATCTTAAAACTACAAGATTACACTGTGTGATGCCTCATACTGGTGGCTGTTTTTGGTCTCGAAGTCACGTATTGGGTCTGAAGCACTGAGAACATACATGGGCACAACAATGCCTATCTGTCTGTGTTTTACTTTTCTTTCTAGTCCTTCTCATTTACACGCACAGACCCACATACACACACATAGGAGGTGCCATCGATGCAGCAGTAATCTGTGTAGCCGATAAGCTCCGGCTTTGGTCGTGAACAAAGGCAAGGGCAGCATGGCCGTTACAGATCCCACCCCCACCCCACCCCCCCACCCCCACCCCCCTGTTCTCACTAAATCACTTCACCTTTCAGGATCTCACACACACACACGCACACATACTGTAGGAATGCATCCACACACACACTCCTGCACTGAGAGATTTAACATGGACAAGTGGGCACTTGGTAGAAGAATTCAATTGGCCGCTCTCTCTCCCTTTCTCTCTCTGGGTCTCTCTTCCTCTCAGGGTGTCACAGGACATGCCAGGCCTTAATGCCTTCCAATCTTCTCCCCAACACACACTGTCGCCTTTCATTTAAAGGCCTGCTGACAGGAATGGCCAGCATCTCCACTCCTCCAGCCCTCCCACTCTCCTCTCTCTCTCGTCTTTTCTCTCTCTCCGTCTGTCTCTCGCTTTCTCACAACTCGTTAGAGCTCTATCTTTCTGTTACTTAGACCATCTGCCTCTCTCCATCCATCACTCAAATTATGTCTTTGGATGTGTTGGGGGCCCTTAATAGCTTTTGTTTACTATCTTTCATTACTTTGTCTTTCTTTTCTTCTTTGGAATATTTTCCTTCTTTCTTTCTCTCCTTCTTTTTACCCGCCCTTCTGTTTTCTCTTCATTCTTTCCTTTTTCTACTCCTCTCTGTTGCTGAAATCAAATCTAATGCTCCCTTTCAGTGTAGTCTGTGTCTTGCTCATCCTCCCTCCCTCTCTCCCTCCCACTGTGTCCTCTCCTCTCTAACAGCTTTCTATCTATTTGTCTCCGTGTCAGTGTTCGGCACCTCACACCGCCACTTTAGGCTCCTCTCCCTATTGTGCTTTCCTAGCCTGCCACGCTAGGTTTTCAATTGACCAACAAGAGTAAACACCGGTTGCCGAGCATCAATCACATCACACACACCGGCAGAGAAAGTGAGGGAGAGTCTCCAATTTCACTCTTGCTGTTTTTTCCCACCAATTTTACACAGAACATAGTCAGAACAATCTACGACGTGATAATACCCCGGGTGGCAGTTTGTGTGTGATTACAAATTGACTAGCTCTTACTGTAAATGATTGATATGAAACGGTGTCTTTGCAGCAGCACATAATAACAGGATGAAAAATCAAAACAAAACTCATAATAACTGAGCAAATAATTATCTTAAACATGCAGCCAGAAGTAACCACATGAGAGCATGACGATTTCAAAATATTTGTAAAGCGGTACATATTTGAAATGCTGCATGTATTTACAGTGCAAAATAGAAATAATATTATAAACAAACATTATATAAACATTAAGCCAGAATATAGCATGACAATAATATGAGAACATTTCTTTTATATTTGTATTTTGTATTTTTATATCATAGAAATTTGCAAATGTTCCTTGGCTAACACTATGCAGCAGACTATGACAAATGCAAGATATGTTTGTGTGACATGTAATTCATTACTGTTTACTGTAACTCTGTCTGACCCCTTGTTTTCCTTGCCTTGTTGGACTTTGAAGTGTTGTGGCAACTTCTTTGCTGAACAAACCGAGGTAGTTTTGTTTTTGTTGTTAGATCCCTCTGCGTTGCCAGACCCACTGTGCAACCGCAGTTGATGTAGCTCATTCTGACTACTCTGAAAATGACGACATGAGACTCTGGACTTCAAATCAGACATTCTGTGTTAGGGAATGAAAAAATATTATTACATAATATATATAATATTTACATTAGCTTGTGATAACGAAGGGTACACAACTTGCCTGCTAACAACAAGAGCTAACTAACGTCTCAGAACATTGCTCGTTTTCTGCTGCTCCCCGAGCATTATGGGTAGTGAAGTCCTTTAAATACAACGTAAGGCATTTGGCCTCTAAATTATATTATGCATACTTAATATTTCACAAATCAAATATTCAAATGAAATGTATAAAATGTATAGTCTTCTTTTAACTCAGTATTTCCCCCATTAACTGTTTTACATCAATTATTAACTAAAGACGGCTTTATAGCGATGGCACTGATTCTCCAAATCTCATCAATGCAACTGGTGAGTAAAAAGTCGCAAAACACAAAATAGGAATGATGGCCAAAATGATGAAAATGACCTTGTGAGAAACTGGGATTTACATTTAACATCTAGGTTGTTAGCATTATGAGGGAGCAGGCAAGAACAGTGCCACCTAACTCTGTGACTGCTTGCAACCAAAGATACATGAATCTGAATAAAAGTGTAATGCTCCTTTAGAGATAACTCAGTCAGAATGAGGGGTGACGCAGAGAAAGTAACAGGAGTGGGAGAAAAACGAGTAGCTACAATTGTCTGCAGCAATCAAAACACAGCACAGAGGTGTTTCTTTCACACACACACACAAACAGACTCTCACACACACACAGACACTGGACTGAAGTGCAGCTTAGAGGAGCCTTGTTAAAGCACCTAACTGAGCAGCATAACATGATGATTTGCTGTTGGTGAGTTTGCTCTTATCTACCCCCCCCCCCCCCACACACACACACACACACACACTCACTATCTCTACCTCTCTCCCTCACTTATTCACAAACACACACACAAATATACAAGCATACATGGACACATTCTAGTTGTACTGTAATAAGGAATTATTCCTTCATTATTCCTGCCCCCTCAGTCCATTCTGCACCCTTTTGCCCTGCCAAACCTGATTTTCACACACATATACATACATTAGTGCATATTTGTGAGTGTGTGTGATGCATTTGTGGTTTGTACGTGTGTGTGTGTGTGTGTGTTCTCGAGCAGTAAATCAGCGCTGTGTTAATTGGTAGGAACAACAGCAACACTTTGGCAGTATATAATGTTTTATGTTTGTTTCTTTATTACCATCTTTAATGTTCATCGCCGTATGTGTGCGTAGGTGTGTTTGCACGTGTGTGTATGTGTGCGTGTGTACATGCGTGCGTGTTCCACCAGTGTGTGTATGTACTGCATTGTGATCCTAATGAGACACCGTAGATGAGAGGGGACTGGAAATGCGCAGAGGAACAAGAGCATGATAAGCCTCACTCGGTGTGTGTGAGTATGACAGTGTGTGTGAGATGCATGTGTGTGTGTGTTTGTGTGTGTGTGTGTGTGTGTGTGTGTGTGTGTGTGTTTCTCTCTTGAGGCTCTCCACTCACAGGCGGAACACAATCAACGCAGCTCTCATTTGCAATCAGTAATTAGAATGCTAATTAGCCCCTGGGAGCTAACGGGAACTAGTGTATTACAAGGGCTTGATTAGGACTGCTCTATTCCTAAGGGAGGGATTTACACCTGCACACTATTGGCTCAAACACCTGTCAGTTATGGCCTCTCATCCAGTTGGGTGTGATCATGACTGAATTTGAATGAATTAGTCACTGGGATAACACTTACTGAGCAGTGGCTGACTACAAACTGCTCATAATAATGAGAAAGATCAGTGCTGGTGAAGGGAGCTCAAGGTACAAAATCATGATACAAGATGCCTCTCAGTAGTTAAAGGAATACGCCACCAAAATAAATCTTTTGACTATCACAATCTGAAACGTTAACCCATTAATGGCTGGTGCACACTAGAGGATTTTCAAATCTTTACAGACATAACTACAGATTCAACCGATTTTTAATATTTTAATCGTAAGAACGCACACACCAGACGCTTCGGTCAAGACGCAGGACCACACACTTGGCGTTCATACTAAACAATTTCAGGGTGGCGATTGCAGGGACTTGGGATCTCACAGAAACTCGCGTGATCAAACGCGACTGGAAAAAAACAAGCGCAGCAAAGCGCAGAACCATCACAGAATTCCACTTGAATGAACAACACCGGACACTTTGACTTGCCATCCGCAATGCGTTTCAGCCACAAACAGGTTTATCACTCAACACAGATTTTGCAGTGTCTACACAGTGTGTAGAGTTATTATACACTAGTCTAGCCTCTGTTTGCTAATGAAGAAGCTTTGCTGTAAGTGAACTGCTAGAATACGCCTTGAAGAAGACTATAGTTGCCAGGATAACTTTCTTTTGTTTATTGTGTTGATGTAGTTTTTGAGGATGAGGTTCCAGACACTTCCCCAGCTTTCGTTATCTGTGTCCCTCTTCCTCTATATTTATCCCCCACTCTTTGCCTCTCCATCCTCTAACAGGAGAATCAAACACAGTGTTGTCTGTGCTGCTTCGATGTTGTAGCACTTTGGCTAACCACTGACTGCTCAGGTCCATTGTCCTGTCTCATTTAACATAATATTGAGTTGATAACAGCCAGAGGGTCATTATACCAGCTCTGGATTGTGTCTCCAGCTACTCCCAACAGTCTAATCTAAGTACAGAGAGAGAAATGGCGATGGACTTGACCAAAGCTTCTGCATCTTCTTCATCCTGGGACTGAAAGTGAGTAAATTTAGAGTCACCTCGGGACTGAGACTCATTAAAGCACACTAGTGCTGTAAAAGATAAGACCTTAGGTAAGGTAAGGTAACGGATACAATAGCACAAAGTTAAACTACGGCAAGAAATCTTATTTTTTGTTTATTTGATCAACATATAATCAAATTGGTCCAAGGGTATGTTCTGTCTTTACAGTGGGCATCTTTTTACACTTCAGTTTTATGCTAAATTAATCAAATGACACAGTGATGTGTTAATGGGTGAACTTCAGGAGTACAGATAGGTGTATTTTGTAATCTTTGGACAGAGCTTCCAGTCTTTATGCTAAGCTAAGCTAGCTGCCTTCTGGCTCCAGCTACATATTTAGCATACATGAAAGTGGTATCAATCTTCTGATTTAACTCACGGCGAACTCACAAATTAGAAAGTCATATCAGCAAACAACCAAACTCAACAATTCTCGCTATCTCAAGTGCTTTCTTATATGTGGGTCTTTATAGCGATGGCACTGATTCTCCAAATCTCATCAATGCAACTAGTGAGTAAAAAGTCATAAAACGAAAAATAGGAATGATGGCCAAAATTGGACAGAGCCAGGCTAGTTGTCCCGCCCTGCTTCCAGTCTTTATGCTAAGCTAAGCTAAGCTAGATGCTTGCTGCTATATATTTAGCATACATACATGAGAGTGGTATCGATCTTATGATTTAACTCGCTGCAAGAAATCGAGCAAGCGTATTTCCCAAAATGTTGAGCTAATCTTTTAATGCAATGCTATTTTCCATCCAAACGCTTACTAAAACATATTGGACACACATGTATTTGAACAAGGTATTGCAGGATAGCAAAGATTTGATAACGCTGGCTCATGCGAGTGAGTTTTGTTCCACATTTGATTCTTTTAGCATAATTTTTTTGTCACAGGCTATAAATAAATATCTTCTTATACTCATAGCTGGAAAAAAAGGGGAATGCAAGTTTATACATCTCAGTAACGAGAAATGGTGAATTAGAAAGTCATATCAGCAAACAACCAAACTCAACAATCCTCGCTATCTCAAGTGCTTTTTTATATCTGGGTCTTGTCAGTCTGCTTACTATCAAAACCTTGTTGATATTCTGCCGTCTTTGTGTACTGGCTCCAGTGACCGTCATCACACACTCACACACACACACAAACGCACACTGACAGTGTGAAGCGTGACTATCATATCAGGTCTAATTTTCTCCTCCATTCAGCCAGCAACCTTAGACACTGGTAGGATACACACACACACACACACACACGCACACACACACACACACACACACACACACACACACACCCATGCAGCATACGTAGTCACATTTGCACACATACTTTGCTCACATGCATGAAGACACACACTTACACACACACACACACACACACACACACACACATCACAAAGGCGTTACTCCCCTTCTCTTGCTGTAAGACAGATGTAAGTGGGGTGTCATTGTGGGGTGAACAGACAGAGTGCTGGGTGATGAAGAGCAGTGTTAAAACCTTATATGTGTGTGTGTTCATGTGTGTGCATATGTGTACTTCTTTGTGCCTCCAGGCCGTACTAGCTGCATTGTGAATCCACACTTGTGAACCATACATTACAGGCTGCTATTAACACACACACACGCACACACACTCAGAGCTAAGCACCTGCACTATCCCCTAACACACACTCATCCAGATACATTGCCAGCCTATTCATTATTTGCATTGGTACTCTTCAATATTTCAGCAGACCCTTCTAATCCCATTACTGTGATTCTCAAAAGTGTGTGTGTATGTGTGTGTGTGTGTGTGCATATTAGCAGGCTACACTGACTGTATCTGAGAGCACAGGAGAGGGCTGCTTCAGATAGTGAGAAAGGAAATCAATCTTGGCAGAGGTAAAGAGAAAATGAGAGAATAAAGACAGAGGTGATAAAAGGCTAGAGGCGAGGAAAGAGGGAGAGGAGGAAGAGGCCGGGGGAAGAAGAGAGAAAGAGAAACAAAAAAAGGAAAAACAAAGAGAGATAGATTGGGGTCTTTACAGTGGGCATCTTTTGAGGATAAGAGAGGGTGGGAACCCCTATTGAATGGTACAAACTGCCTAGTAGTGTGCGTGTTTGTGTGTGCGTGTTTGTGTGTGTGTGTGTGTCCTGCATGGCCACAGCTGGGGAATAGCTGTGAAGTCATCCTAGCAACCAAACAACAGTCCACCAAGGTTTGCATATGCTGGAAAACCACTGGGAATGAACATTTTTATCCCCATTGAGAGCTCAAAATATCTCTTGAATCAGCAAAACGTTTGACCGCTGACATTTAAGTGATTGTTGTAGTAAAAGTACTGCTAGCTAAATCTGAGGTGCATTTTTGAAGTTGAAAGAAAGTCCAAACAAATGCAGCCATTCCTGCAGAATTCAGTGGGAGGGATGGGTATGGATGGCAATAACCTTGGTTTATGTGTGTGTCTCCAGACATGCCGGAGAAATAGGAGGGTGACCCCACCAGCCCACCTACTTCCCCTGTTACTTCCTCCTCCCTCGTTCATAAAATCCTCAAGTTTGTGTGTGTGTGTCCATGTTGCTAATTACTGTGCAGAACGAGCCAAACACCTGTCTGTCTGGGAGGAAGACAAAACAATTGAGACAGAGAGGGGGTGTAGGCTGAGAAAGAAATGAAGGAAGGAAGGAAGGAAGAAAGAAAGAAAGAAAGTGTGAGCCGTGTCAACACCTCAACTGTGAGTGTGTGTGCGTCTGTTTGTGTGTCTGACAAGCCACCTCTGTCCACCATTTCCAACCTGCTGTTACATATTTAATATCCTGCCAGCCCTGCATATAGACCCCTCATTATCCAAAGAGGGACACACACACACACTCACAAATAGACACACACTACGTTTCACATTTAGGGTCGTAAGAGGAAATGTCACCTTGGTCCCACCAGACGACAAGCGATCAGTAAAAACCTCTGACTTGAGTACTGCCACCCTGAGGAATTACAACCGCTGTGTGTGTGAATGTGTGTGTGTGTGATTTGCATTGTAGTGGTCACAGTAATGTACTAGGGCAGTAAGACTCCTTATTTTTTTGTTACCTCTGATGTTTGTGATCCACTAATTGGAGCTACTGAGGCGCTAATGTTAAGTCACTCTGAATAACAACATGAGCTTAACGTGTGGATGAGATTTGTGTGTGTGTGTATGTGTGTATGTGTACAAATGAGTCAGTGTGTGTCTGCTTAGAGCTATTATCATTAGGGGTGAGTGTGAGGCTATAGCTGATTTCCCTTTCAGCATTGGCTGACTGATACTCTGTAACCCTGCTCTGCCGAATGGCCTGGGACCGTTTTAACAGCCAGCCACACAAGTCGAGGCCATCTCTCATAGTGACTTCATAAAAGTCTGGACCCCCACCCCCTAACCCCCACTTTACCCCTAAACTCTCCACTCCCCCTTCTCCATCCCCCTTATCCTTTCCATCACTCTGTTCTCTCCCTCCTGTGAACTCACCATCGGGTGTTTTCAGGTTATATTTGAATATGTGTGTGAGTGTGTGTGAGAGAGAGGGACAGAAATTCGACTTACCTGAGTTGACAAGATGAAGGAGGTGAAGACAAACAGCACATGGCACCAGAGAAAAGAGAGAGGAAGGGAAAGAAAATTAGAAACATTCTATGACTAACAACAACAAGAAAACATTTTTTTTTTTAACATTTCATTTGTTTTGCTGGTGCTCTGTTCATTAGACACCCACATAAGTTACGAACAGATCTTTGTTAAGTAATTCTCGGGATTGAGTAAAACTGTTTGTCTTGTCTTATCTTATTAAACAATAATTCAGGTTTAGTACAAATATTGTGGCAATTGTTTCGATCACATCTAATATATCTGTTGGAAAATCCCCAAAGGAATTGCTGAAATCTGAGAACACGACGACATCACTACAATGAAGTCAGATGGCACAAAAAAACACAAGATAGGTTTGGTAAACTTTGATGGATGTTTGACAGACAGTTTGGGTAATCATTTCCCCCTTTGCCCTTATTGTCTCTACTAAATATGTTTAAATAAGCTACAAAGATGGTCTGACTGCCCATGTGTCTTGCCCCGTCTGACTTCCTTTCCGCGATATTGTCAAGTTTCCAGATGTCAGTAATTAACTCGGAGTAGAACAGAAATAATCTTAATTTTAAGTCATTTTAAATCACTTTAACAAAGACTAAATCTCATATACATGTACTAATTGTTTCATAGTGGTTTTAGACTTTTTTCATTATTTACATTTTTTGTCATTTATCATTGTTTTATGAACAGTTTGTTTAGTTTTTGGGTGTATATTTTTGTCGTTAACCCTTTCATTTGCAAAATCAGTTCACTTGTTTTCTGTTGTATGTGTGTGATTTAATCTGCCTCTTTCTGGTTTCATTAATACTGTGTCATTTATTAAACAATGTGTGTCCTCTGTTAAGTCTGATGAGATCATTTAAACACACTGCAGCTACTTTAATGGTTTGAATCTATAGTCAGATAAAGGGTATATATATTGTATTTGCGGGAGTCTATGCAATTGTGTTCCCATGTGTGAATGACCAGCTTTACTCTCTATTATCCAATAAGCTTGCTCCATTCTGTGGCTAATTGACTATCTAATGTGGGAAGAGGGATCAGACCACCAAAGAGTGAGCAGCCTTTTGTTATGACAGGAACACACCACACTCTCCATGTTGATGTGAGTCAAGTGGAGAGGTTTATGTATGTGAGTGTGTGAGAGGCAGTTCTCTACATTAAAAGAAAAAGAACAAAAAGAAGCTAACGGCTAATTTAATTTAAAAACACATCAATATACAGTAGGTAAAATGTTGCTTCTGTCACATATTTTACCCGTGGATGCAAAAATAAAATGTAGCATCTCATGTTCTCATGTCTTTTATTCTGACATCTTTCAGTTTATTCAAGAAACACTTGGACAGCAGTGTTTCAGTAAAGTATAAAACAAGACAAATGCGCGGCAGGAAGGACACACTACATAAATGATATAACTATGTACTGAGTGAGCTGACTTATAACAGCAGTGTGAAAAACAGTACAACACATGTGCTGGTTAAAAAGTGGAGCCCACCACTGGCTAACTGCTCCTTGTAGACCAATAAAAAACAAATGCTAGATGGAGCAATATAAAGTTAAGAAAAAAAGAAAAACCACCCAACCACTCTTTAAGAATATGATGGAGCGAGGCAGATCCAAAAGGGAGAGCAGGAAGAAAACAGGGATGCTCATTAGTAGATAATGGGAGGTGTGAGTGTACCATCATGTGTAATGTGCAGTGATGGAAATAGCCCAGTATGCTCACTATGCTGTCTCTGTTCCATGTGGAGGGTGAAGCCTTGTTGTGGTTTGAGCAGCGGAGGCCACCTCCAGCTAACAGCTCCTGGTAGACCTATAAATTTACCTTCATAAACAGGAGAGACTGGGGAGAGACGGACAGAGGAAGGAGGTAGAGGAGTGTAAAGACAGAGAGGGGAGAGAGGGAGGGAGAGAGGGAGGGGTGAAAAGAGGTGAGGACAAAGGAAGGAGGGGAGGAACGTGTGCAAATGTAGGATACATAGATGAAGGGAGAAAACAAGGAAGGAAGGTCGGTATAGAGGGGAAAATTAATATATGTAGATATGAATGAAGGAAATATGTCCTCTCCTCTCCTCTTTCCTCTTCTATCTTAATTTCATCGCCTCTCCTCTCGTGTCCTCATTTCGTTTCCTCTCCTGTTTTCTCCTCATCTTCCCCATCTTTCCCTTCTTCCTCTCCTATCCTTATTTCCTCTCCTCTCTTGTGTCCTCATTACATTGCTCTCCTGTTATTTCCTCTTTTCTCCTCTCCTGTCATTTCCCTTCCTTATTTCATCTCCTCTCCTCTGTCCTCATTTCCTTTCCTCTCCTGTTTTCTCCTCTCCTTCCCTACATTTTCCTCCTTCCTCTCTTATCCCCATTTCCTCTCCTCTGTCTTCATTTCCTTTCCTCTCCTGTTTTCTCCTCTCCTTCCTTCTTTTTCTCTCCTTCCTCTCCCATCCTTATTTCCTCCCCTCTCATCATGTTTGCATGTTTTAAATTTGATGTAAATGTAATTTTCTAATATATTTTCTATTTCATTTTCCCCCTCAAAATCCCATGGATATATTGAAACCTTTGAAATGCAGGGAGGTGAAAATGTTCGTGACTAGGCTGGTTTGATCATTAGCAGAGGCTCTACGACTCATTGGAGTGACAGGCCTCGGAGGGGTAACCCGCGGCAAACCCCACTCAACCCTACTCAAGAGGCTTCTTCTTCTTCTCAACCAATCACTTCCCCAGATGGCGCCGGATCATCCAGGAAGTAGGAAGTAGGGGTCGACCAATGAAAAAGCAGGCCTGGCCTTTTACCGCTGACCCGTGACACCTTCCTCTCACAAAAACAGACCGAACCTGTGTCTGTCTGTCTGTGTGTGTGTGTGTGTGTGTGTGTGTGTGTGTGTGTGTGTGTGTGTGTGTGTGTGTGTGTGTGTGTGTGTGTGTGTGTGTGTGTGTGTGTGGAGGGGGAAGGACTAGTAGACTGGTGTTCAGCCGCCAACCCCCAGTCAGACAAAGACAGAAACCTTGACCATCATTGTTTAGTGGTGGGACACACACACACACACACACACCAAAGAACTGTCTGCGTGTTTTAGTGGCCAAATGTGCATTTAACCTTTACAGCTTCAACTTTATGACCAAGACAAACAACACAGACAGCTAAACAGACATGAGTGACACAGTATTTGATGGCGAGTGTCTTTTCAAAATAAGTTATAAGTAAAGAAACTATAGGCCCAAATGAAATAAAACGAGAGGAAATTGACTCAGACAGCGTGCCATAAAACATTTGCAATACCCTCTACAAACTGCAGGAAAATAAGACGTAAATTTCTCCAAATTGTTTTCCCGTGCGTCCCACGCCTCTCTCCCTTTACTCCATCCATCATAACGAACCCCCGAGATCTCTGAAAGCGAAGATGACTCACATCGATGAGAAAATATAAGATTTATATCACGCCATCCCGCCACATGAAATTGTCTTTTTCCTGTTTTACTTTTACTTTTTTTTTTTTAATCCAACCTCTATGGCTTTATGTTTGACTTTCCAAAAAGAGAGTGTGTGTGTGTGTGTGTGTGTGTGTGTGTGTGTGTGTGTGTGTGTGTGTGTGTGAAGTTTTCTGTGTGTGTGTCTTTTGAAAGCAGCTGGAAACTTCAGAGAAGTGAGCCTCCAGCTAAGGCAGCCATCCACTATTAGTTTTACTGTTAAGACCATCAGACTCTTCCTCTCTCTCTCTCTCTCTCTCTCTTTCTCTCACACACACACACACACACACGCACGCACGCACGCACGCACGCACGCACACAGTGGGGTAACAGCACTGTTTCTGAACTTAAGGCCTTAACTTTCAGGGGTTTGTCTCTCTAATAGTCTCAAGTACCACAGCTTTTCTTACCCCCATTGACTTTCAATGGTACTAATTCTGATTCTACTAATTTGTGAGGCTTTTCAAAGCTGATTTCAAAGATAGATCTAGCAGATGAGAAAGCCTTGTTTTTTGGGGGGCTCTCTGGCTTCATTTCACCATTTCTAGACTCCCTGGATTCTAGAAGGTTTTTTTTTTTCCAAACATCATCTTCAAAAAGTATCCTTATTTGTAATCTAGGAAAACTGATTCTGCAGATTCTGAAGATGTCCATTTCAGATTAGCATGATCTCAAGACCATAAAACAACTCCTATACATGCCAAAAAAATATCAGAGGTCAAGTATGCTAAACTATGATGTAATTTGAGATATGACATATTCTGAAATTGACCAAAAGGAGGCTTTTGAATCCACGTATCCATCTGTGCTCTGATTGATTTCCCAGCCCTGGGGAATCTTTGCCGCATCTATCTCCTACTCTCCTTGACTTTTTTATTCTTTTCTTTTTTTGCGTCATTCCTTCTTTAACCTCCTTCCCTCCATCTCTCCCCTGGACCCAGAATGCTTTGAGCCTCTTCCCTGCTGCCTTTGAACCAAGATCAGAGGGAAGCGTTTTGGCTCCCACACACACACACACACACACAGTGCTGCTGCTCGTTCAGGTGCAAGAGATTGTCTGCTGTTTTGATTGCCAGTCCTCTCCTGTTATCTCATCTTCTCTCCCATCCTTGTCTTCTCTCCTCTGTCCTTATTTCCTTTCCTCTCCTGTTTTCTCCACTTCTTCCTTATCTTTCCCTCTTTCTCTCCTATCCTTATTTACTCTCCTCCCCCTTCTGTCCTCATTTCCTTTCCTCTTCTGTTTTCTTCACTTCTTCCCTATCTTTCCCTCCTTTCTCTCCTATCCTTATTTCCTCTCCTCTCCTCTGTCCTCATTTCCTTTCTTCTCCTGTCCTCCTTTCTTTTCCTCTCCTGTGTTCTCCTCTCGTTCCCCATCTTTTCCTCCTTCCTCTCCTATCCCTATTTCCTCTCCTCTCTTATGTCCTCGTTTCCTTTCTTGTTATCTCCTCCCCTCTCCTATCCTTGTTTTCTCTCCTCTATCCTCATTTCCTTTCCTCTCCTGTTTTCTCCACTTCTTCCCTACCTTCTCCTCCTTCCTCTCCTAAACTTATTAACTCTCCTCTCCTCTGTCCTTATTTCCTTTTCTCTCCTGATTTGGAGGTGCAAGAGATTGTCTGCTGTTTTGATTGCCAGTCTCTCTCTCTCTGTATCTCTCTATCTAGGTCTTACACTCTTGAGTCTCGCAAATGTGCACAAAAACAAAGAGGTGTCTGTGCAGGCTCATATGTGCAAGATTTTAAGAAACCACTAGACCATCCTTCACTTACAGATAGAAAAAGTAGATGTGGGAAATAAGCGATGGGTGGACAGACTACTGTGGATGGATAGATGGATGGATGAGCAGGTGAAGGTTTAATTTCCATATTGAAGAAGTCACAATAAAAGGCAGCTGCTGCTTTTTGAAAGCCCCAACACAGTGTCATTGGTGTGTGTGCGTCTGTGTGTGTGTGTGTGTGTGTGGTGTGTGTATTTAAGCAACATTAAAAAGAGCAAAAAAAGAAAACAGGTAGGAGGGGAGCAAGCTTAACTGCTACCTTTTACACCTGTCAGGAGCCAACTCAACTGTGTTTATACAATATTTATATCTGACACACACACACACACACACACACATACACACACACAAAGAAAAAGAGAGAAACAGGCGGTGGCTGCAAACAAGCGGTTCAACAACCTAGCTGCAATTTTGTGTAAATTTCTTCTTAAAGAAACACACACACACACACTCACACACACACAGCCAGAGGTGTGTATATTGTGCAGCTATCATATAGTTGCTGTCAAAGCCACTGCCAATTATGACCATTAGGAGTCCCATCATGTCACTAGCTGTCCCTGTGCCGCCACCCACCCCCCGCGCCTCCCTCCACCTCCCTCTCAGAGACCAGACCCTATAATCTAACCTCACTTTGCTCCCATCACACACGCAGAAACACACACACACACACACACACACACACACACACACACACACACACACACAGGCAAACAGATTGTTACATGTTGCTGTTTTATCTTTTCCTTCTTTCTTCCCATGTAATTTTATTTTTCAGACAGAGGCAAATGGATGTTTAAGGTATAGAAAGAGAGAAAGAAACTTTATCCCTGTCCAAATAAACAATAAGGTACTGATGGAGAAATCAAATCCTTTGTTTCTGCCTTCTGGTTTTTATTTCACATAAAAAGATTAGTGAGGTCGACTGATACAGACAGAGACAAGTGCTTGATGGGTTTATCTTTCATTTTCCTCCTTTTCCTGTTTCACTTTTACTCTTTTCCCCCCATCTCCATCCAGTGACAGCAGCACAGGTACCTCGGTGATGTTTGCATCATGTGCACTGGATTGAAAAGGAAATGGCCATTAAAGTACAGGGAGCAGAGGGAGAGGTGCCCTGCTTTTCACACACTCTGGACGTGCCTGTCCTATATACGTTAGGACCTGTCATTGAGGGAGATATACACATTTCCTGTGGGTCAGAACGTGTGTTTAGACAGAGTCAGGCTGTGTTTGTGTAGGTGTGTGTGAGTGTGTGTTGTGCAGGAAGCCATTATCCCGGTAGCCAGGGGCTAGACAGTAGTTATGGCACCTGTTTCAGTTAACAGGTAGCTCTTAGTTTATGAGTCTAAGTAGTCTGTTTGGAGAGAGACAGTTTGTGTGTGTAGCTTCTGTTCTAAAGAGTTCCTGTAGTGGTGTGTGTGTGTGTGTGTGTGTGTGTGTGTGTGTGTGTGTGTGTCAGCCTGTTTTCTACAGTTGCTTAGTGACCATGATGGTAAATACACCATATAACTGTCTATTGACTGCTAAAAAGAAAAAAACACACAGCATATGAACAAGTAATGCTAATATATCTAATAAATCTAAAATATATTATACTGAATAACAGAAAAGGTGATTTTCACCCTGAAAACCATTACAATACTTTTTTAAAAATTAAATATTTGTTGACCTAGACGCCCATTTCCGAACTCACACAACTCAAGCACAACTCTCCGTGGGGTGATGTCACCTTCACATACACGTACTAACACACAGCACTTTCTTTGTCTGCTTTGCTGCAGCTCTAACGGCAGCGTCGCTGGTGCTGGCAGAGTCACCAACATGTTGCTGCTGCTGCTGCAGTGCCAGGAGCCGACACTTCCCTGCTCTCTGAAGTCTTTCAACAGCCAGAGCGGGACCCAAACTGGGGTCACCGCAAGATTTAATTGGGTGCCCGAACTATTCTGGGGGTGTTTGGTGTCCGGGGGGGGGAAAAAAATCACATTTGACATTTATGAACAGCAAATTGCCTTTTGGTTACAACATTCTCAAAAAATTGTTTTCCAGAAAGGGTTTACTTCAAAAAAAAGAAGAAAAGAAAAACAAACAGGAAAAAGTATCATGTTTAAGTTTCAAGTTTCACAGCAAGTGGTAATAGCTCCAACACACACACACACACACACACACACACACGCACGCACACATACAGGTGCAGCACCCTGTAGTGTCCCAATGTGTGTCATTAGACCTATCAGGGCCACTCTAGAAGGATTAGACTGTTAGAAGAACAAGGCTTCACACACACATACACACACATAGAGTGACAGCTCACCACTGGGTTGTCTACACACTGCTGGACACCAAATCCCTGCTCATATGTGTGTGTGAGAGAGAGCACGTGCCAGTATCTGGTGTATCATGCTGTGAGCACTGAGCAAAGATATCAGTGTACCGCTGAGCCCCCTTACAGAGCTAATCCATCACACACACGGGCACACACACACTCACACACAAACATACATACATGCAGCGCAAAAGCAGATATCACAGCGTACATTTTGGCTGTACACTAAACTTATTGCAATTAGAAATTGGTTAATTTTTTTCCCATTTTTATCCTTTTATATTTTAGTGCAAAAGCCAACCGTTGAAACATTACACGCAGACAACACAGCAGAAATGCATTAGCAGCTTTCTGAAAATTGTGTTGCCATATGTTAACAAATTAACAGTGCAAAAAAAGAGAATTAAAAAGCGCTGAGAGGAATGGAAATTATGGCGAAAAGAGAAAGAAGCAGGAACTTAAAGAGAAAGGAAGAGGGGACAAAGGGAGCTCTCTTAACTTTCTATTGATGCTGCTTGTTTGAATAAAAACTATCACAGATGGTTCTTTAAATATAGAGGAGTGGAGTCACCCACCCAACATATGCACTGACAGTCTGTCTGTCTTTATTCACCCTTTTTTTTAACTCCACCTTTGTCGAGTGGGGCTTCCCAACCACTTTGGGAGGGGAAGAGGAGGAAGAGAAGGATGGAGAGATGGGGAATGAAGAGGAGGACAGAAGGAGGGGTAAGGAGAAAGGCTGGAGGGATGGTGTAGAGGTGATGGAGGAGGGTGTAAATGCAGCAGCAGTGAGTCAGTCAGTCAATGGTTTGGAGAAGAAGTCAGCACAAAAGGAGTTGATGTGTGTGGCTCTTTTCAAGGCTGGTGTTTTTGTATGTGTGCTTTGGTAATGTGTGTGTGTGTGTGTGTTGGTGGGGGGAACTACCCCTTTTTCAGGGGTAGTTTGAGGTCGGGGGGGTTGACAATGGGGTGGAGGGTTGGGTGCATTAAGCTCCCTTATAGCAAGCTGAGCGCAGTCACCGAGCCAAGGGGCTGGTCATTTCGCTGTTTCACTGAGGGGGAAAGAAAAAAAAAGGGGGGGGGGGGGGGGCTCTCTGTGGTGACAATTTCCACCTCTTCTTTTCTCCAACCATTCTTCTGCTTCTCCAGAGGCTTTTCTTCAGGGTTAATACAGCCTGCAGCGGAGAATGGGATGGGGTGGCTTGGTGGAGGGGAGCGCTTTAAGGCCAAAACTAAACCCCTCCAACCCCGAAGGCTTTTATTACTATCAAGAACTGTTGAAGCACTTCAACTACGGGGAAGTTAGACTGAGAGAGACACAAAGGAAAGGAGGGCTTGATTTTGTTCTTTTCCTTTTGTTAACACTTGGTATACAGTATGAGATGAAAGAGATGCAGGATGTAATATAGCAAAGTAAACAGGACAAAAACAAAAGCTGAAAAACACTAAGGAATGATCAATTAGCTACTGTTGCTATGTCGGACACTTTCTGTCAACAACAAGGCAGCGTCATTTCCCTGGAACACCTACTACAATCTAATGTATGTGTGTAATATATGGTCCAAGAGCCAACAGCAAGGGCTCCAACTAAAGGATTTATTCCAGATATAACACCTGCAAAACTGAACAAAAAAATGAACTTAAGACTCAACAAGTGAAGAAGCCCTGTCATGCAGGAGAGACAGACGATAAATTGATATTGCTCCTCAACTATGGAGCCTTGAAACTGACAGAATGTTGTAAAGGTCATCAGACAAGTCAAATATATAACTGAACACATCAATAAATTGTCAGTTAAATAACTAAAATGGGGTGTAAAATTAAAAATACAGTTTCCTTTTACCACCAAACAATTTAAAGCATGGTACTACTGCTAGCATCACTGTATAAACTCTTGTAACAGAAGCTAAAGCTTTAGCTGGCAAGCCAACGCTAACAAAGTTAACTAGCTAATCATTAATGCAGACTTAAGATGCATTAATGGTAGTGTGATAAAACTCACTCCCGTTAAAAAAAAAGTTAAATGTTGCTTGTAAACAGTAAAAGTTTCCTTGAACAGTTTGGGTAACTCGTAGCGTTATTGTTACAGAATGTGTGCCTGTGGAGCACTGGTGGAGGAGAAGAGAGTAACAAAAGAAAGAGGGACGCAGCAACAGTGAGAGAAAGAGAGAAAGGGAAAGAGGAAAGGATGAAAGCTGTCTCCACTTTAAAGTGGATTAGGGGCACACAGCGCTGAAACAATGGGAGGTGAAAAATCAAATTAGGCCTCCCGAAACATCAAACGAGTGAGGCCAGGAATAGCTAAGCTTCCTCTGTCGCTAATCTGTTGACTCAATGTGAACGATACACGCCGCTATTCACTGCTGAAGACAAGCTGTTCTGTTTCTCTTCGCCTGTGTGTGCTGTGTTTGACTTCTTTTCTCATCTTTTTTTCCCCCTCTGCTTTTTGCTTCTGTCCACTCTTGAGTGTTTGGCTTCAAAGGCCTCAGTGCTGAAGTCACGCTAGCAAATGTTGACTGCAGAAGATAATATTATGTGGTTACTGGGGAAAAATTGCCTTCACTGGACTATCTGTCCTGCGTGGTCTTCTCCTGTTTTGTTCTATCCTGTCCGTTCTTTTCTTCTGTCCTGCTCTGCTCTTTTCTATTCCATTTTGTGCTCATTTGCTCTCCTCACTTCTGTTCTGTGCTTTGCTTCCCTGCTGTCATTTGTTCTTTTGAGCCTTCCTCATTGTACATATTCCATATTTATATTCTCTACCCTCATCTTGTTTTTTCTCATCTCCTCCTGTCAGTTGTGCTTTTCACCCCCTGTGATCTGACTTCAGAGGAATGAAACAAACATTTAAAGTCCATACAAAAAACACAGATCTGAGTTCTGTGGCCTATAGCATGTCTTGGGCTGAATACCTCAGGGGGACAAAACCTGCAATACCAAGACAGGCAACATAAAACCTGAAAACAAAAGAAAAATAATGATGTCCTAACTTTGAACGCAAGGCATCTGTACCTCTGGTTCTGCCACTCTTTTTGTTTTTTTAATCCTATGCCTACAGTTTGTTTACTCCATGTCATATGTACTTTTCCGCTCATTCTTCCAAAACCAAATTCTATTTTTAATCCACTATTATTCCTGAAATAAGTTAAATGACCCCCTTTTGTTATTAGCTGGTGTGTATCCAGGATCATGGCCCTTCATTGCACACTCACTGTCTACATCTGGATGTCTATGGCACTTGAGTTTCCTTACAAAATGACTTTCTCTCCCTCTCTACCCCTCCCACAGTTCCCAGTAAAGAAGAAGAATGCCCCAGCAGCGATGCATGTTCCATTGTTCACGCTCTGCCTCCAATTTGCTCTCCACATTCTGCGGCCTCGGCCGAGACGTTACGCCGGCTTAAGGGACAAATCGCACACACAAAAAGGGAGAGAAAGAGAGAAAGACAGAGGTGGTGGCGGAGGTGGCGAGGAAAAGATATGGAGAGACGAGAAGGGGGGGGGGGGGGGGGCTAACCCTCTTCACAGCAATGCAATTATGGTCTGCATTTGAACCCAGCGGGGTTTTGTGGCAGCCTCTCTCGCTCTTTCTCTCTCCGTCACTCTCTGTACTTTAGCGGCGAAGCTAATAGCCATAGCCGCAGCAATTTCTACGGTACATGACATTAACATGGTAGCGTGTCGCTGACAAAGGGAGGCATTCAAAGGGACTTAGAAAAGAGCAGCGGTTTCGCCTGGTTAAGTAGGCCTCAACCTGCCAAGACAGCAAGACCGACAGACAGCTAGTGTGTTTATTACCAGAGCCACCTAGGGAGAGGAGAGGAGAGGAGAGGATGAGTGAACAGAGAGCAAAGGAGAAGACAAATTAGTCAGTCAGAAAAAAGCAATAACATCCTATTTGCCATATTGTCCATGCTCTTCCCCTTTAGCTCTGTTACAAGTGGCGCTTTAAATATGCACCACTCAAAAGTAGGAAGCAGCCGCATGAGTCCCCCAGCCAAGTCCAAAAAGAATGCAGACACTTAAAATGATGCTATAAAACAACACTATACGCGGAATAGCACACCAAATAGGATTGGGTTTCATTTTACATACGAGTAAAATTCAACACATAACTGGGGACCACCAACTAGGACAGCTGCTCTCTCTGCTAGCTCTAAGAGTGTTCATAGAAGCAGAAATATATGGTGGAAGTCGCCATGTGAATAAATGTCTATGTGCTAGTGTGTGTGTGTGTGTGTGTGTGAGAGAGAGAGAGAAACAGGTGGCCAATTTTATAATTTGACATACAGTAGCAATGATTTTTTTTCACCCTGACTAATTGGAGTGGGCATGTGTTTGCCTTAATGCCAGATTCTCCACGGGCCTTGAGATGAAAATACAATGAGACACATTGTGCCACTGTATGATAATCCCTCGCACACAAGCATACTGTATATGTTACAGAAAACTTCAGCAAGTGTACTCATTATCTAAGCTCAATCCAAATATTGTCTTGCATGTTGCTGTTTTATACGGCACTTCTTGCAACATAACAAGGGATGAACAGCTGTTTAAGTGGTTGCCTATGTGGTTTTTGAGAAATGCTGTTTTTGTCTGTAGCATGTCTCTGTAAAAAGTTTGATTAAAGACTACATTTGTCTCATATTTTGCCCCCGAACAACTTATCTTTTTCACTTTCCCCTTAAAATCATCTTACTATAACATTCCTATATTGTGTCTATGGAGCCCAGCAGTTACCTCTTTGTGCTTTATGGCATATCAGTTATTACTATGATATTCCTATAAGGATTTATAGTTTTCTGTGAACTTTGTATAGCATCTTTCTAAAGATTTATTGCAGGATTACTAAACTTAGGTCTATGTTTGCATCGGTAATGGGTTTCATCCTTGACACACACACATATTATACACACACACTCGGTGCAGGATGTGTGAGGTTAAAATGGGGGGAGATGAGCAGAAGGCAGAGTTAGTCAGTGGCCAGGGGTTTTGACACAAAAGACGACGTTTCCAAAAGAGAAAGTTGGGAGGCACAAAGAGAGAAAGAAACGAAGGAGCAAAACGGCTGCCTGGACACAGAGGAGGAGGAGGAGGAGGAGGAGGAGGCTAAAAGCGAGGGTAAACTCCCACATTCATACACACACACAACAAGGGAACCCCCGCTCCATTCAAAAGACCATCTGTGGCTTGAAATGGATGAGTGTTGTGTGTGTGTGTGTTCAAAAACATTTCTGTTTTAATTCTTGTGCCTCCCGAGCGGGCGGAGCAGAGAGGGGAGGAAGGGAGGAGGAGAGGGAGGCAGGCGCAAAAGGTCCTGCTTCGGCGTCCTACCACTTTCTTAAAAAAAAACAAAAAGGGGGAAGACCGTAAACAAATGAATGAGAGATACAGGGAGGGAGTGTGTGTGAGAGAGATTCTGTGTGTGTGTGAGGGCCCCTATAACATAGGGCCATCTACACAAACCAAATTACACGGGGCACGCTGGACAGACACAGCTATTTTGTTAACAAAACCACTCTGAAATCTGGCATTAGGGACACACAGAGTGACTAACTGGGACAGACGTTAAAGGCCCGTTTAGGAAATCCACCATGTCCCACTTGTTAGAAAAATACACAGCCAATGCTTTTAATGCCAAATTAGCCTAAAATCATTTTCAGCAATTGCTTTGCTATAAAACTGTCCGATTTATTTTATAAAATCTGAGATGCACAGACCTAAACATGTGAGTTTTCCTCAACATATATAGTATAATATTCCTTTCTTTGATGTTAAAGTGTCCTTATTGGACTTTATGGTGTTTGATGGTACTGCTATAGAGATTTAGAGATGGTCCTTAATAGTGATATTATTTCTTTATCATATATTAGTTGTTCTTAGTAGAAAGTTGTTTTATAGGAATGTTGCCATAGAATCATATTGTATCTGGAGTACATCTCTCAATACTTCCTGACTTCCCTGCCCTGTCTGTGGCGCTCAGATCCAAGTCCATTTGTTCCTACTGAGGACATTCATCTTTAAAAACAGGTCACAAATATATTGTTTCTTTTTTTTTTTTTTTTTTTACTAAAACAACTGGGCACTGTAGTTTTTGCCAAAAGTCACTCAAACTGGAATAAATAATGCATTTGTTGGGGACTATTTTAATGTGCGTATTAATACAGGCTAGTGAGTGTTTACATCTCCAGGACGATGAATGTGGGATCGACTCAAAATAAACTACAGTGTCCAGATTCATCATAATGTAGGGATATGTCAACTAGTGCAACAGTGTGTTTCACTGATGTGGTTTTAATAGTTTTTAGACAACAATATATCAGGACTTGGCTGCACAGACAATACTTAAATAGGATCAATTCATTGTTTTCATTTTTGCTCTTTTTGTGGGATTATTGACAATAAGTAAAACATAGAATATTGCCTTCCTTTCTCTGCTGCTATCCTTTACAGATTATAGCAGTACATTATCACATAATCTTTTCATTTGTATACAATAACAAAGTAGACTAATCTGTTGTCGTGGGAAAAATTCTATTGATAATTCCTAATATTGATTTTTTTGTGATTTTGGTTCATTTTGAGGTAAAATTATTTTGCTACTGTTAGATTTAGAATGTTTTAGTTGTTGCATGATGAAAAGATTAATTTAGCATCCTACTGAATTTCTTAGATTATTTTAATGTAAATTCACTGATAACATAGACACACTCATTCCGAAAGACCAAAAAAATAACAAAAAAGATGCCCCTCAAAAAGATAGAACTTGTTTTTGTCTTAGCCTCTTGCTGGATCTCTACCCCCCTCCCCTCTCTCTGTTGTTGTCTCCCTCTCTCTCCAGATTGAGTGCCTCCAATTCATTTCCATCCCCCCTCCATGTCAATTAATTAAGTGCACGCTTTTCTTTAGCCGTGCACGCCAATTAGCATGAGATAAATATGCATCAGTCGAATTATCTTGTCTTGTCGGTTACCCCCCCTCCTACCCCCTGCACCCCTGTTCGGATGTTAGTGGTAATTTGCATCATGAGTACTTTTAAATGCGTGTTAATTAGGCCCAGGTATTAGGTCCTACCTTGATATGGGACCTGAGGAACGTGTTCAAGTGCTTTTACAGCCAATGGGAACCTGACATATTTTAATTAAAGGGTATGAATGAGTTGGAGGGGAGGTGTTTGCATATTGTATAGACATATGGTAAAAGTAAAAGCTTGATTATTTAAATGCATCTAATTTTTAATCGTTTCTTTTGTTAATTATTATTACATTTAGGAGGAACCCGTAGAAGGAGTAGTAAAAGTGATACTGATATATCATTATTAAAAGCAGCATGTTTGTTAAAGTGTGTTATGTCTAAAATCATTCCAAGGATTTGGGGCCTTTTCAGTCGTACATTTAAAAGCATTGAAGCAGTATAATATTATCGGCCCGCTTGTAAAACTGAAAAATAAATGTGATCCCTTCCCATAACATGATGCCAATGGCCTTCTCCAAACTTCCTGCAAGATAATCAAATAATGGGCCCAGAAGTCGATTTTCTCTAATAGGCGTAGGGGCAATTCAAACGATAGACTTCATAGCATTACATCACTCACAGAGCACTCTGACAAGCCATTTACTGACAATGAATTACCTCACTGCCCATAAAAACTAAACTAATGTGAAATATCACATATTTTAATCAACTTGGAGGAAGGGGGAAAAAAAGTATTGCTCTTCTCAAATATTTGGATCAAGGCCGGACATTTTGGTGGCAAGCCTTAATTAAATTAATGCGGGACCATATTTGATTTGTGCCCATTAAAAACTCTGGGCTTTATGGCGTAATTCCTAAAAAGTATCACAAGAGGTTAACGACTCGTAGAAAAGGACTGTGCAGGTATTTTAATTACGTTTGGACAGTGTTTTATTGTCCAAAACTAAATCCAGGAGAGTGATTTTTCAACAGGTTCTCCATAGTGCGGCTCAGCAATAAATCAAAAGAGGATCATCTAAAGGACATGGGGCTTCATTTAGTGTTTCTGTAAAACTAAGTGAGGAGAGGAAGAGGAGGATGGATTGGGTGTCTGCACCTAATACATTCTCTCTCACACATATACAAGCAGTAGAGGGAGTAGTCTCAATGGGAACTTACTCTTAAAGAAATTAATTATCTCTACAAGAAACTAATAACATTTTAGAAAGATAGATACTGCAGAAATAAGTTGCTATAGGAGTGTTATAATTATGCTCTATCATAATTCACCATGTAGTCACTTTGAGCACCTGACACACAATTCAACGTCTTAGCAATATTATTGGAACATCAGTGAATGCATGCATTTTATACATGCCTGCAAATATTTTAAAACATACATATTTCAGCAATTTGAAAATGGATCTTTGAGTTAAAGGCTTGTTATTCTACATTTTTCTTAAAGGATAAAAACCCACAATGTGTTAGTCCGTCTCTCAATACTTCCTGACTTCCCTGCCCTGTCTGTGGCGCTCAGATCCAAGTCCATTTGTTCCTACTGAGGACATTCATCTTTAAAAACAGGTCACAAATATATTGGTCTTTTTTCTTTTTTTTTTTTTGAAAAAGGCTAAGTAAATTACCAAAACAGCTGGGCATTGTAGTTTTTGGAAAAAGTCACTCAAACTGGAATAAATAATGCATTTGTTGGGGACTATTTTAATGAGCGTATTAATACAGGCTAGTGAGTGTTTACATCTCCAGGACGATGAATGTGGGATCGACTCAAAATAAACTACAGTGTCCAGATTCATCATAATGTAGGGATATGTTAACTTGTGCAACAGTGTGTTT
>SEMN01000672.1:165000-256064 GCA_005408345.1 Macquaria australasica
TGGAAAAAAAATTGCTTGTGTAATGTCAAAAGTGTTGCTCCTAGTGATAAACCCACAGAGAACAGTCATCCGACTCAGCTACCCTCAGCTCTACAGAGCGTTTTAGCATCTTTTAGGTGATTGTTTTGGTTTTCCACCCCACAACGTTACTGTTTTCACTCTCATAGCTCTAATCAGCATAATTTCCAGACGCAGCAGGCAGCTATTTTCAGCTAAGTGTTGGTAAACCCACTGTACGCTACCTGTCCAGCACCAAACGGCAGACGGACAAAGTTAGCGACTAGCTAGCTGGTGAACACAATGAAGCTTTTAGCGGCTAAAGAGCATGATATTTTTCCGAGGAGTTGATGGAAAGCATTAGACCTAAAATAAAAGGGAAACCCGACCCCAAATGATGTGGATGTGTAAATTGGCAACTGTTTGCTCAGCAAAGAGCTTGCACGTTGTCACCGATATTAGACCTTTTGTCGTCATCATATTCAGGTTATTATTTTGGTTTAAAGTTACCATAAAGTGCTGTAATTTCAGAGTATTTTTTTTCTTTCATATTACTCTATAAAGGAAAGAACTTTAAAAGACGCTAGCTGATGTAAAACAAAATTTACGCTCATAGTGAGAGTGAGAAACGTGCAAAAACAAAAACTTGCACCAACAGAATACATTACAGTCAAGTTTTTTTGTACCTATGAACCTACGACATTCCAAATTTTCTGGACATTAGAAAGACAGCGAAGGAATCAGCTCCTACCATCACTGAAATTTTACATGACAACTGACAAAGATCACTGAAAAGAATTCTGCTGATTGCATTGAGCACAAGCTCTTTTTTTATCGTTCATTTGAAGAAGACAGCAAGGTGGTCTAATACAGTCCAAGGTCTGAGCAGTAGTCTCCTCAGACCACGGCTTCTGGAGCATCCTGCCTGGCCTCCTGCATGCCTAACAGCCCATCATGACTATGATCAGCAGCTTGAGGGGACCCTCCGGGGCAACGTAAGCGGTAGTTAGGGAAATGACGGTGGTTGGGATGAAGAACATGCATATTTAGGCCTGGGAGAGGCAGTGGGGGGTGTGGGCATGATTTGTGTATGCCTGTGTCTGCAGGTGTACAAGACAGTAGGAACTCCATACACACCGGAGTGTATGGTATGATTAGGGAAGGGCAGGGTCCTAGTAGGGGTGAGGACTATGGCTGTGTGTAATGCATATGTTTATGTGTGTGGTGTCAGTATGCAAGAGTGCCTGTGTTGTGTGTGTAACATAGTAGTCTCTGAGGCCCTCTAAGGCAGCAGGTATCCAGCTCTTGTGAATCAACCTAATAAATTCCCCGTAAAACCTGGACTACACCCCTATGGAAATTACACTGGAATTATTAGCACACACGCAAACAAATATGAGTGCACACACACACACACACATACACACACTTCCTTTTCTTATGCCTCATTACCGCTAATATTGGTTCACATAGGTAGATTTACGGTTGGGCATGTGTACAGACAGCTAATCGGCAACAGACCACAAAGGGCCCCTATGTGGCTACAAGATAAAGATAAGCATCAGACCATACACACACACACACACACACACACACACACACACACCTGTAGCTAGCAGATAAGCGCTGGCCTTTCATGGTAAAAACAACAGGTTCTGATTTACTACTTTGGATAACTGCAGCAAAATAGCTACTGATTATACTTCCCTCACTGTGTGTGTGTGTGTGTGTGTGTGTGTGTGTGTGTGTGTGTGTGGTAGACAGTTGATTTGTGCGGCCTCTCTGATGAAAGCAATCTGTCACTGGGTGGCTACACTTGTGTCAGCTGGTATCATGTACGGCCTGCATCTGTGCGTATTGTGAGTGTTGTGTGTAAAGGTTGCGTTGTAGATTTACGGTTGTCTCCCATGGCGAAACACCCAACACGGTTCCTTCTGTAGCGACTGACAATGGACGGTGGATTAACGGTCCGCCTTCAGCCTTCCTCCTGACTCTTCCTCTCTCTCCCTCCTCCTTTCTGCCGCGCTGTTTCTCTCTGCTTGTTAAAATCCGGCTTCTAATTAGCGCTTGTGGAGCCTGGTGATATACTATCTGCTATCTTTCTTACACATGCTGAAGAAAAGGAGACATTTATTTTAGTGCTCTTTGGTCTTTCTCTTTGCTCGTCTGTGTCGCCTGGACAGTGTCCGATTACTTATCTGTTCAGATCCCTCTCTCACTCTCCTTTGTTCTCCATTTAGCACTTTTGTTCTTTTTTTTTCTGCTTGACTGTTGCCATGTCAAATTAGGGCTGTGTTCAGACTGGCATTAACACTCTGTCTAAATAATGTAGCCTCCTCGTTCATTTCAGTTAGACCATTGCGTTGGCACTGCAGGGATCCCTTTGAAGAGCTCTAAGACGGAGAATGCAGGGTCGTCCAGCAACATTTTTTTTTTTTTTGTATTGTCATCCGGCAATACACTACACTGGCAAGAAAAATAAATGAATAAAAAATGTGAAAGCATGCATTCCTGAGTACTTTAACGTGTGCAGAACCTCTCATTTTCCTTCATATGGTGTTTTTGTCCTGCACCTAAACCCAACTAGGGTTGGATGTGCACGCCATCCACCTTCTTTACTTCATATTTGTTTGGGCATCAATAATTTAAGGGATGTCCACAAACCAACCTTGTCTCTACTCTTGAAGCTCTTGACGCAACAGGTCAGGATTATGCAGGAAATCAACTGGTTTGCTTTCCACCACAAATAAAGGCTTTGTGGCACAGAGGAGAGAGGATTTGTCCAGTGCAAACAGATCTTTCTGTCAGTGGCAGATGGTGGAAGGAGTGATTTGCTGCAGGAAAAATCACTTCTCACATGTTTGCACTCTTCATGATAGAAGAAAACAAAAAGATCCCTTAAAGTTATAATGCATTAGAGTTCAGTTTTCTTTGACTTGGCAACATTTGTGGTTACTGTAAATAACACTAAGAACGTCCTCGAGTCACATTATGTTCTTGTAATAAAGAAGAATAAAGAAGCCGGTTAACAAAATGAAAGAATATGGGCACAAATTACGTGCGGAGGCATGCACCAGCTCCTGTCTCACAAATTTATGCCATACATATCCAGCATGTGAATGGTGGACTCTGCCAATGCAAAATACTACAGCAGAATAAATGTCAGTCATAAATAGTATCAAAAACCTTTTTTATATTTCTGTTTCATCAAAATCAGGGTCTTTCAGTATTATACTTCACAATATTCAAAAGTCTTGCTCAGATTAGGTCTGGCGTTGTCTGCCATAGTGTCACATGTGAACAAACGGGGGTCAGGAGAGGAATGCCAACATTGAAAAAATGTGTAAAATGTCTGAAAAATAGTCATGTGCACAGCCATAAAAGCTTGCTGGGATAGGTGCTGGATACCGAAAAATCAAGCAGAATAAAATAGAAAAGTACCCGTGCACTGGAATCACAGCTCCTGTAAGTTTTAATGGCGATGGTTCGACCCATCACCTGTCACGAGATAGAGGCTTTTTTAACATTTGTTGACACTTGTTTGTTAATCATACAAGTAATCATACACACAGCAGCCTTAATCTTTGCTTTTTCATTCTCTTGTTGTTTTTACTGTGTATATCTGCATCTCTCTCCGTCTTCTCTGCTCTTCTGCTCTCTCCTTCTCCCCTTCTGTCTCTCTCTCTCAGCGCTGAGGCCATAGATCTCTCTAACAGGCACTATCTGCAGCCCTAAGCCCTAATGAGGCATCATAAGGCGAACAGTTTGCAGCAGCATCGCGCTCCTCTTTTATTTGCCAAACCATATCTCTTCCTCTCCCCCCTCCCGACTGCCCTCTCCTCGTCTCTCAATTGCTCTATCAGTCTGCCCTGCTCACCATATCTCTCCCTCTGTCTCTTTCCTGCCCTCGTTCTCTCCATCTCCTCCCTTTCTCTCGCCCTCTCTCTCTCTTGCGCTTCCCGCCATTGTGTTTTATCTCTCTTCTCATTCACCCGTTGAGCTCCCCCTCTCCCCTCTCCCCTCTCCCCGTCCTGGTGGCTTGAATCATATCTGGCCGTCTACATATGCTAAAGCCTGTGTAATTACAGCAGCTCTTAAATAAAGACACGCTCCTAAAGCTGTCGGCTGGAATCACAGCCAAACAAGGCAGGAGGGGCCTCCCAGCAGCAACAAAGCTGTCATTGATAGCTATGGATTTATCACCGGCAAGGATGAGAGGAGAGAGAAGGAGTGAAAACATAGCAGAGGGTAAATCCACCTACTCTAAAGTTTAATCATGTTTTCATTGGGGGAAAAATGTGAGAAAATGAAATGAGATGGATGGACAAAGAAAAAACTTGATAAAAGCAGGGATAGGGAGTGAGGAAGGCAACCAATCAGTGTGAAAGAATGTTGTGGAAAAAGCTGAAAATGGTGGTTTATATTCAGGTTCAACCCTAGTAAGCATTTTTGATTCTAAAATTGGAATATTGTTAACCCTTTGAAGAGATTAATTGGAATAGTCCGTGATGTGTTCTGGAAAAGCAGACGCTTCAAAGTGGGTCAAATAACACTTTGTGAAACCGTCAATATGATAACGTGATCAAAGTCAAGCTGAAACACTACGGTGGAATACATTTCGTGCAAATCTGTCGAATCAGAACCATTAACGTTTTAAAAGAAATCTTCTAGAAATATTTGTTTTAGAAGCTTGTTGTGGCGGGGACTACTTGCAGACCTGAGCTGTGTCTCAATTTGTGTTTTTCCGTACTTACACTTGCTATTTTAAGTGCATAAGTGTATTCACACTGACAATTATAGCAAAATGCAGTGTACTCTGAGTACCCGAATGGTGGACAAAAACTTGAGTGTGGAACGCTGGACACTTCTCTCCCTAAATGGTCCCCATCTTGGCTATGGGACCACCACCTATGGAAATGGCGCCTGCGGTTGCGATTGTTACGGTGAACACTAAACACCACACTAAAAGTAAAAGCACGTTCATTTTTAATAAAACTGAATGGAAGTCAAGTGAGCAAACAAGCCAGCAGATATTTTGACGAGTGCAAATATTGGCGATAATGCTCCGCCCCGTTGCAATTGGCCATTAAAAAGAAGAAGAGGAAAAAGTGTCAAAATGTTGCAATCGTCATTTCCAGTAAGTGCACAGCGGCCGTGTTCGATTTGAGACAACACTACCCTGCTGAAATTCCCGCACTACGCAAGTAAGTACATAGTGTACACATGGAAGTGTACTAACGGAAGTATCCGAATTGAGACACAGCACTAGTTAGTGGACTACTGTAGCTTGAGAGCTAGCCGTAAACACGTTAGCAAGCTGGGAACATGCTAGCTCAGTCACAATATCTAACTGAGCTTCTTTTTATTTTCTCTGTACTGGGCCATTTACTTCCCTGGCGTTTTGTATGATGATTGTACATAATTCCATTCGATAAACAGTTTCATTGAAGGAGGAAAAACAGCTCTCTGAGCTAATGAGCTTGCTCGGTTGCTAATGGGATAATAAGTTCCCACAGTTTATTCAAAAGACTTATTTCTACCATCAACTCCTGTCGCATAACTGCCTAAACCATTCCTCTTTTGTGGAACACTTTATACTCCTCTTCCATTTTGGGTCCTCCGTCTCGCACTTCCCTCAAAGTTTGGCACTATCAGGACAGCTTGCTATTGGTCAACGGAGCAAATTCGCAGGTCAGAGTTCACCAAAGTTAAACCCATGAATCACAATCAGATGTGATCATTTTGTTCTAACAAGTTTCATGGGTCACAAGACATGACCTGCCCTCTAATACACCATACAAACCATGTAAAGGAAAAACAGGTCTTTTTAAGTGTACAGTAGTTCCCTGTGAAGATATCAAGAAAGGACTGAGAGAAGTCTGTATGACCAAATGAGCATCAGAACGATATATCGTGGTAAAATACTGCTCACTTGACCCCAGTTCTTGGCAAGATTGCCTGAAAACACTGCATGCATTATCAATGACAGCACTTTAAAACAACACAATGTCAGAAAGTCTCCATTCCGTAAAACAATCCCCCCCCCTACCAAACAAAGACGTCTATTCAAGCCTAACATGCCTCCACCGTGTCTTGGTCACAAAGTCCCCCTGTCTGTCAAAATTTAACAGCTAAAGTCAATATTATGCATGCATCCCTGCTTTTAGGGATGAATTTAAAGTGCCCTGCTTCTGTATATCATCTGTCTGTCTGTCTGTCTTTGAACCTGGACTGACTACAACTAAATGAGAGATCCATGTGATGGGCTTCTGCTCTGGATGTTGGGCTGCTTTTGCTTCTTCTCCAAGTATTCCATCTCCTTCTTCACTTCCTCTGTTTATTTCACTTCTTCTAAGCATTTGGTAGCCTTACTATGTTGTCCATGATTGTTTTTTTTCTCCTCCTTTTGCCTTCCTCCTCTTTTAGAGACTCGTCATCATCATCCCACCTTTCGCTCATGTTTTTCCTCGCTCTTCTCATTTTTGTCCTGAACTCCTCCACCTAGCCTTTGTCCCCCTTTAGACGTCTTTGTCTTCTCTGTTCTCCCTCCATCCTCCTCCTCGTTCTCCCTCCCCTCCTTCCATTTCTTCCTCTCTCTTTCTGTCTTGACTTCTGTAATTCATCAGTGCGAGCAGCAGTACAGATTGATCAGCCTCTAAAGGCAGTGCTGTGTGTGCTGCTGATGTAGCAGTAACCTCTGCTGAATAGTGAGCAGTGTGTGTGTGTGTGTGTGTGTGTGTGTGTGTGTGTGTGACCGGCACCAGGGGAAAGTGGAGGGGACATTTTTTTTAAAAGTATTAATCATTGTGGTAACAGGGGATGAGAGTGGTTGAGACAGGCCCATCTTTTGAGAGAGAGACTATATGTGACACATACACACACATGCCTATACACCTAAACACACACACACACTCACACACACAGACACACACACACGTAGCTGCATTCTAATAACTAGAGGGTTCAGCCCAAGTGCTTTACACCCTTGTATCAGCCAACACACACACACACACACACACACACACACACACATACTGATATCTAAGATACAATCCTCACCACACACACACAAACACACACCACCTATGGGGAAATACAAGGCAATTTATCACTAATCACTAGACTCCCTAACTTTGCATTCATCTGGATTTCCTATGATTAATAGCTTTCCGCAGCAAACTTTATCTCCCTGAAAACTGTGTTTGAGTGTCTGCGTGCGTGTGTTTGGAAGTAAGTGCTCTACAGTATAAGCAGACATAAACCAGTGTTTAATTGTTTGGGGAGAGAATGTTGGATTAGCCACAAGATTACTTCTTCAATTGCATCTTTACCTGTCTTCTCCTCACTCTACTCTTTCACCTCTTTTACTCTTTTGTACTGTGCACTCCATCCGGCAGGATATGGGATGCAGGGGAGGGGGTGCAAAGGAAAGAGAGGACGAAAGGAAGGAGATATTGAAGGAGGTCTTTAGTGCTTTTCAATCCCTTTCTTTCTCTTTTATCCATTTATCCTGCAGAAATAAAGGAAAGAGCCATAAAAAGTGTCTTTATTAGGCTGTTGTGAAAGCAGCTTCAATCAGTCCTGCCATAGACAAAACAAATATTTTAACCTCCAATAAAGGCCTGAAATCTCATCCATCAAGCTTGTACCAAAAATATTTGGATGAATCTTGAGGAATATTAGGAATGTCAGGGTTGTATTAGATTCATTTTGCACCAAACCCAGCCATTAAAGGATTGCTTAAAGTTGCTGGAATCATTCAAAATCTTTTTTATTAACTCGTACCACTTTAGGTTTTGATGGTAGATCGTGTGTGGTCGAGCTTTCTGCAAGACTAGAGAGAGAGAGGAGATGGCGGAGGAGGAGGTGGAGCGGAGGGAAGAGAAGAGAAGATGAGAGGAGGAGGAGGAGGAGGAGGAGGCCAGAGAAGGAGGAAGGGATGAGGGCGACAGAAGAGAGGAAGCAGAGGAGCTAGCGAGTGAAGGAGAGGTGACAAGGCTTCGGGGACAGACAGAGACATGAATAATTTATCAACACTTCTGATGGACAGATTAGGGGAAAAAATGAAGAGAGACGGAGCGAGAGAGAAAAGGGGGGGTAGTGGGTGGGGGGTGAGAGGAAGCGAGATTGAAAGCAAAGGAAGGGGAGGAATAAAATGACAAACAGAAAGAGAAGAAGAAAGCAAGTGAAGGGTGGAGGGGCCACACACTGGAGCTCTTTGATCCTAACAAACCCCTCTCACCCTGACACCACCATGCCATCTGTGGCCCGCACTGTGTGTGTGTGTGTGTGTGTGTGTGTGTGTGTGTGTGTGTGTGTGTGTGTGTGTGTGTGTGTGTGTGTGTGAGTGAGAGAGAGAGAGAGAGAGAGAGACAGAGGAGACAGTGACAAAGGAACAAGGAGATAGAGGGAAACAGATACAGACGAGATGTGTATATTGTTGTTTTTATGATCTGAATCAAGTTCAGTCACAGATTCAAACCTGCGCTTCTTAATCTGTGTTGTTTCAGAATCCCAAATCGTGTCATCCACAAACTAAAAGAGTGTGAGCTTACATTCGGGGATGAAGAAGACAGTGTTGTGTCTCTTTGGTATGTTTGTTCTATATACTGCAATACGCCATTTATCTGAGGCCTCCAGCTCTCATGATGATCTGTTTAGGTAATAAATATTAATAGCATAATTTGGGTGTCATACACCTTTAAAGCTACAGGATTCTGAATATTTAAAAATGGCCTTGGTTAATTTGTCAACCCTCTGGTCAAATGCCACAATTAGCATTCTGACCACTTATTGATGTGTGTGTGTGCGTGTGTGTGTGTAATTAGGTGATGGATGCCTGATGCCAGACATCAAACTCCAGCCACCTCAGTGTGTAATGTGTGTATTGACAGGGAATTATGAATGCAGTGACGACGGGACAGCGGCGGTCAAAGTGCCCTTAGGTGCTACAATGCATTAACTACACAGATCACATGCACACACACTCGAACACACACACACACGTCCTGCCTGTCTTCTGGTCTTATATCTGTCTTGCTGTATAAATCTGACCAAACTATCTGTCCCACTCACGTACACATTAAACATCATCATCCACAAGTCCATCAGCCATTCTTGCCACTTTTTTTTCACCCACTTTGACTTTCACATGTTCTTTTTGTCCTCTTCTCATTTTCTCTTCCTGCTACTATGACGGCCTCCTGGTGCACCTGCCTTTCATTACCGCAGCCAACACTTTTCAGCTTATACCACTGACCGTGTCTGTGTGTGTGTGGGTCAGCATGCGGGCGGTCGACATTATATCGCGGCCCTTCCATGGTGTAGACAACAACCCCACCATGTAGGAGTCTTTACCTCCCACCTCACACTCCCCTCTGACATACACACAAACTGCCATGACCAGTTGCCCCAGCGACCAGCTATTACCAGAGACCTTGCGCTGTGCTTCTGTGCCAGGTCGCAAGACATGTGACCTAACAGTGAGCACACACACAAACACACATACATGCAACAAGCCTTCCTGACATTGATGCAAAGTCAACGCTGTGCTTTTCTGTGCAGGTTAAATCCCTTTATTCCTACTGTTACTTGATGGTTGGATTGTTTAAAGCTGCACTAGCCAATATTTTTATATGAACAATGTGTCAAATGACTATGTGTAATGTGACAGGTGTCGCTTGTAGTGGCGAACCTACAGAGAATTATCACCCAACTCTGCAGTTCTCCTCAGTTCTATGGAACTTTTTTCTGCACCATTTAGCTAATTGTTTTGGTTTTCCAGCCCACAACTTTACTGTTTTCACTCTCATAGCTCTATTTAGCATTGTTTCCAGTTGCAGCAGACAGCTGCCACTGTACGCTACCTGCCCAGCACAAAAAGGCAGACGGACAAAGTTAGTGAGTAGCTTGTGAACATATGGGAACATTTAGCCGCTAATGAGCCACATATATCCCTAAGAAGAGCTAAAAGAAGAGTGAATATTGGACTTAACATTTGTTAGGTTAACTAAAGCACAACTCCAAATGAATGCTAATGTTGCTCCATATCTTTGAGATGTTTAAATGGACGACTGTTTGCTAACATGTTCACCAAAATAACGTGTCAAATAAAACCAAAAAACAAATCAAACAAACAAAAAACTCCTCCCAAAAATGCAATTGTAATTTTTACACAAACAAGATATAACAACTTAATTGGCCAGTTTGTATGGCCATATTTGAACTTTTTACAGAGATTTGAGTTATGTTGCCGCTTGTTAGCCTTTGAGCCAAAATCAAGAGACTAAATTAATCTTGTTTCCTATTACACAGGCTTTTGATCACATGTTCACAGTATAGCTACCGAACACAAGCACTTCCTTGTAAGTTTATAGTTCTCTGTAAATTTGCTATTAGTGCTCATCCTGTTTTGGAAATTAAAAGGTGAGTTCAGAGAAAATATTTCTTCCATTTTTAGCACAATTGTTTGGCAGGAAACATTTAGAAAAGTGTGTTTTCAGTTTTACTCTGTTTCCGCTACAGTATATTGTTGTGAAGTATACAGATGCAGTCCATGTCAGTAACCGTTGTCCTGTGATGGACCCACCCTGCAGTCACTTCACAGTCTTTGCCTACCCACAGGCAGAAGCTTTAGTTAACACCATCTTCAGTATGATTTGGGTGGGCATTTTAATCTTCCCACCACTGGCCTTTTGGTCCTGACCCAGTCTTTGCGCGACACTGCTCTGACAATTACATAAAAGTACACACAGGGTCCCTAACAGACTGCAGAGCCCCGGCTGGTGACGTCCCAAAGGTCATTAGGCTTCTTCCTGGAAAACAAGGCAGAGCTAACAAGTGCACAGCGAGGTTTAATATGGTGTTAGTGCTAAGATGAGAGAAAAGCTGAAAGCTCGTCTCTGTGGCTGGCTTGGTTTGTGTTTTTTCACCCACTGACTCTCCTTCCAGAACCAAAACTGAGTATGTAACAGACAGGAATCAGAGCAAGGCAGATAAAAACCCTAAAGAACAGCTATAACTAGGTCAGGCTGTGTTTTAAGATCTGTGGTTTTATTTGTTGAAATAAAATCTATCTGTCACCCTAGTGTCTATGTGGAGACACACACAAAGTATAAAAAACTGTCTCATTGATTACACAATCAAATATGTTTTATCTTATTTAACAACGCTGCAGGAACAAGGCTCTGTGCTTATGAAGGAAGCAAGGAGGAAAGATCAGGCTGTGTTAAGCACTTGTGCATCGCACGCACACACACACACACACACACACACACCCTCCCCTGTTGGGTGTAGAGGAGAATCAATATGTCTTTGAATGAGGGTCAGAAGGGTTGTCTGTCCAGGGAGAGCTGACAGATTTGCTCTCTTTTGCTCTGCTAAGCCCCTGCCTGCTTCTAAACCCCCCTGACACATACATACACACACACACATACAGATGGAGACCCACACAAACATATAGATGGAGAAACACACACACACATACAAACAGATGGAAGGAGACACGCACAAAGATGTGACGCTTCTCCAGGAGGGCAGAATTCCGAGCATTTTGCCGCAGGGATGTGATATTAGACGTTCCACATCGAAACGAACCCTGCTGCGTACCCCGCTGAGTGTGTGTGTGTTTGTGTGTGTGAGAGAGAGAGAAGGGCAGTGGAAGCCAGGTTTGGACGGCAGAACACAATCTACCTACAGCCTTGGCAAGTATCGTATCTCAGGGCAGGACACACATGACACAAAGAAGAGATAAAAACAGACACACAATTAAACCTAAACTGACACACACATTCACACACACGCACAAGTACTAGATTAGCCCCCTGCTCTTGACTTTTACCTCTCATCAGAGCAAACTACTGCAACTATTTTTGCCCACCTGACTCCAATGTGCCCCCAGCTAACTGATGAGGAAATCTGGCCACAGAGTGATCATTTTAAATGGTTAGAATCTAAGCTAGGACTGTTTAGCCGCACATACAGTATGTACACATGCATCTTTTGGCATAACTGCAGGGAACTGTATTGTCAACTTCTGAAAGTGGACTGGACAACAGAGGAGCAGAAGATAGAGGTTGACTCAACAGTCGAGAAAAGGCAGGGGAGGACGCAAAACGTTTAACAGAAAGCAAAAACCAAGGAAAAATGAAATCAGTTTGGTAGTGATCCAAAGAACAGACCAAACCCTCTAGACGTCCCTGTAATATCTTGTCAATCATCATAAGCCACTTCTCTTAATGTCCAGGAATGTCCCTTAGAGTTGACAGCCCTTAAATATTAATAGTAATCTCACATTTTATTCCTTAGAATGTCAATCTGAGAATGACTACAGCGGTGCATTTTCTGATTTGATAAATATTTCATACATGACGAAATGTATGGTATTTACAATCATTGAACATGTTCGGAAGTAACAGTCAAACCTCGTTTTATTTTCCCAGACTGCATGCAGTTTGTAGTTTTATTGTCCTTATTTAAAAAAATAATAATAATAATAATTTAAACATTTTAAACCGAGCATGGCAAAAAAGGTTGAAATCAAACTGATTACTGAATTTAAATCATCACCACTGCGGCTGCCTTTGTTGCTGAACAGGTGTGAAGTGGGCTGTGAGGTCTGACAGCACAGAAACACCGCGGGGGTTAAGTAGATAATAGCCTTAAATGCTGGATATTCCTGCTTGTGATAATTCAAAATGACGTCTCATGGATGTGATTGCTAAGCTGATCAAAGGGCCCAAAGTCGTTTGAAATGGATCATATGATGTGGATTACGAGAATGAAGTGATGGTGAGAGAATGTTCATCTTCATCTTAACGAGCCGTGTGCACATCCAGATGAACAGCTTCTCTCCTCCTCTTCAGTTCCTTACATTATTTTATTTTGCTGTGTCCCTCAGTCACTCCTCGCCGTTTCGCTGATAATCAAATCAGACGTGTGGATCCAAGCAGAAGTATGAATGTGTCTGATGAATGTTTTTATGTGTGTGTGTACATGTGCGTATGCGCCCGGTGTGGTTGACATACCAGAGCAGCAATTAGTAATCACTCATGGAGCTAATGACAGCAATCAATGAGCTTTTAAAACCAACCATTTGATAATTACAACCATCAGTGGTCACCCATGGATTCATTATAGTACTACACTCGCTCTCTTTCTCTCTCTCTCCCAGTGTCTCTCTACATATATGTTAACTATTTCTTTCTTACTTTTTTACATAAGTATTTTCTCCCTTGTCAGTGAGTTAAAATGTCCAAATACTGATTCTATAATTCTGCAATGTAATTTATACACTTATAAAGAAAGGGAGAATCATAAGGGATAGAATATACTGTAGTTGCAGAGAAGAAGAGCCTATTAAAATATTCTAAAAAATATGTACTGGAGCACCTTTATTTTGCAAATGTTTAGAAGGCTGCAAATTGTGTTTAGGTGGCAAGATAAATCCAGAGGGGACAAAGTAGTAACGCGGTGTAACGAGCAAAAAGATGAAGCAAGAAAGATGGAATAAAAAGACAAAGAGGGAGGAGTGGAAAGAGAGACGATCAAACATATGGAAACAATTCTGCTTATAGAATCAGCAAGCGAGCCAATAATATGTTATTCTTTCCCTTTAAGTTTTACCCACTTCCTACTTTCACTGTCAGATTTTAGAATCAATTCAGAATCAGCGCAGCTGGCCCCCCCACTGAACAACAGCTGAGGTTACTTTTCGTTAAGTCAATTCAGGAAGTGGCTTTCTATGGAATTTCTTGTCACCGACTCTATTTTTCACTTACACAGTAGTTTGGGTTTTTCTGTGTCATTTTATTTTTTCCTTTTTATTGTCTATACTTGAAACTAATGGAATGGCAAATTTTATACATTTGTAATGTCATATTTTTAAGCTTTTTTGGTTCATTTTCAATGGGCTTTTTATGTCCTAAGTGTGGTTGTATGGACATTTGCATGGGCATTTTATATTATCAAGTTATCTTGTTTTGTCTTCAGATGAAATCATGAACCATAACCAACATTAGGTGATACAGAAGAACAATAGTGCAGTTTTAAAAACCACACACACATATATGTCTGAAAAACAATCTGAATTGAAGCTGTTGCGTCCAGTTTTTTGTGACCTTGACCCTAAAATCAGTTCCACTCAGTGAAAATGAAGTGTCTGGGTGGCCAGCTGACAACTACAGGATCTGAATATGAGCTAACCTACACATCATATAGATGCACCAGTGCACCTGTGTGTGTGTGTGTGTACGTCTAGTAATGTGTGTGTTTGTGAATGCGCATTTGTGTGTGTGCGTGTGGCGCGGATGCACAATTACCAGGCAGGCGCGAATCGATAGGTGCCTGCTGACAGATGGATTAGCACGGTAAACAGATGATACACACACCGCTAAATTATTCATCTGCTGAACAGTGGGCTGGGTTTCCACACACACACACGGTGACGGGGGGGAGAAGAAGAGAGAGAGGTAGGGGGGAGGAGTGGAGGGAAGGAGGGAGAGGGGTGTGAATAAGGAAGATGAGGATGAAGAGGTAACTTGGGTTTCTTGAGTTTCACAAAAATGAGTCTTTCTTCATTTGAAGATTCACTGAGAGGTTGTGACCTGCACCAAAGGTCATTACCTGAACTCAAACCTGAGATTTTATGAGTGCAGCTCTGCTTACAGACTCAACGTCAAGGTGGAAAAAACACCCATGGACGGACAGACTCTATGTCCCTCTAATGCCTTCTAGATATGCAGAGGCACCACAGGGTCAACGTGAAGTGTCTTGCGAGGCATTTCAGATCCCGAACACACACATGCGCACGCACAACATACATCAGACACACTCATCCTTTTCTTTATCCGCATCTTTTTCTGAAGTACGGGCAAATCCGTGATCATCGACTGTTTGTGCCTTTAACAACGCCTGCAGGATGAAGGCAATTTCACATGCATACAAAAACACAAACACTGGAGGTACGTGGGAATATTGCGGCTAAACCTGATCATGCCATAGGAGAGACATGCACCATTATGTTTTGGAGTTGAAGCGTCTCATGAGAAGGGAACTTTTCAAACGAGGGAAATCAATGTTCTCAGATGGGTCTTTTGGTTGGAGCACTTCAAAATGTGGCTGTCCTGCTAATGTTAGCATGGGAATTAGCATTTCACTAGAATTTGCTATGAAAAAAGTACATATTGTAAGGAAATTAAGGTGATAAAACAGGCTGTTTATGCACAGACTTCAATGAGACCTTTAAGTCTTTGCCATTACCGGAGTGCCCTCTCAATATTGAATAGTGTAGATTCTGGTGCATGCAAATCATATGAGCATGCACAAACGCATTCACACACACTCTGGCATGCATATAAAACACCCGTTATTGATTTGTTTCACCTTTTTAAGGGACTTTAGAGGCTTTCTTTGCAGCAGATGCTAAGCTTTGTTCCCTCTGGGACGGCTGCAACTTATAACAGCAAGGAGGGAGAAATCAAACGTGATGACACACACTGATATCTGATCACTAACTGCCAACTTTCACCTTCAGGGAAAGAATAGTTCGCTGTCAAATAATAACATGAAAAAAAGTCTTCCTTATTTTAAAATGTGTTTCACTTCCAAAAAATCTACAGGTGCAAGTGGTTTAGTCGCTCTTGTATTTAAAAAAAAAAAAGAAAAAAAGGTGTGTGTGTGCAGGTGCTAAGTAACAGGCCAGTCCAGCTTTGCGAAGCGACAGTGCGTTAAGAACAGCTAACGATCTCGAACCCACAGCCCCCCTTCCTCTCGCGCACACACACACACACACAAACTGTTCGCTCGCATCATGGCCGCCATCAGCAGGAACCAATCAGATTTGATGAATAATTCAATATTAAAGAGGGTGTGACCAAGATGGGGCGGGGGTGGTGGTGGTGGGGGGGGGTGTCTCTGCCAAGCAAGTGGGCTTTTTGGAAACGGGCCTGCTGTTTGTGTGTGTGTGTGAGAGAGTGAAAGTGAGAGAAGCAAGGGGGGAGGCCTGTCACACTAGACTGCATCCACAAACTGGCTGCAGATTAGATTACTGAGGAGAGGAGGGGGGGGGGGGGGGGGGGAGAAGGAGATGAGGACAGAGCAGAGGAAGGGAGGAGAAGGATGGAGGAAAAGGAAGGCTAGAGAAAGAGAGGAGGAAGAGATGAGAAGAGAAACAGAGACAGGCTGAAGAGAGAAGAATCTTTCAACACATCTGCATTAGCAGGTATCCGAACGCTGGAACGCTCTTGAGAAATAAGCACATCTCTGCTTCTGCCAGACTTGAAGGTCCAACATGTGGCGTTGTACAAAAGCAGAATACACATTAACACTGTGTATCATTTTCAGATTAATTGGGACTCTTTGGTAAAGTTAAACACATGACTTAAAGGATTACCACAGATTTTGTCTTGAGCTTTACTGAAGAGGATAAACACGTTGGAGCTGTTTTCTTCACAATGCCCATTCACGCTTTTCACCACTACTAGAAACTCTGGCAGTGACAGATGGTACAGTATATTTACATGTTTTGTACAAAAAATCAATGAGCTTTGGTGCTGAAAAAAATCTGCATTTTTTTCTGAAAAAAAAAACAAAACACCAAAATGTAAAAGACAGTCAGATGCAGGCGTAAGGTTCAGGACTGTGGCATGCCATAACCTTATGTGAGTTTGTGTGTGTGTGTGTGTGTGTGTGTGTGTGTGTGTGTGTGTGTGTGTGTGTGTGTGTGTGTGTGTGTACACATATTAAAAGCTAAATGTGTGTTGTGTTGCCAGGTGTGCTGTGGTTCTATGAGGCTCAGTGGAGTTTTAACGCAGGGTTTTTATTAGCCAAAGCTGACATCACCAGGGGAACAAAGTGGAATTCCGGAACTCGGGACGTTACGGACCTGGGCCTGTGTATGTGTGTGTGTGTGTGTGTGTGTGTGTGTGTGTGTGTGTGTGTTTGAGAGAGAGAGAGAGAGAGAGAGAGAGAGTCTCTATATGGACTAGAGGAATTGTGTAATTTTCACTTCAAAGCAACCTATTTCGAGAATTCCCTGACATCCTGTCCTCAGAGTGGTCTACCTGATTTTTTTTAATATGTTTCCAGTGTTTCTAAAAAATTCCTGAATCAAGTAAAACAACAGCGGGAGCTAGTGAAGTGTTATGTCACCATATTGGCAGGTGTTCGCTCATTTGAAGAAAAAAAATAAGACAAAATGACTTTTGAGGCTGGAGAACATTTTGCAGGGCGTCACAGAGGGAATCCTCTCATCTCATCCGCTCTCCTTCATTTGCCTTACACCAGCTCCAGCGGGCTCATTTGTGTAACCTACTCCTCCACACACACACACACACACACACACACACAGAGTGATCTGTGTCCAAATGGAGTGGCTGGGCCAACAAAAGGCTCGACAGGAAGCGACTAATCCTTGATCTGCGCAGCGTCGCAACAATGACCGCAAGACGACTCACACCAAGTGACACACACACACACACACAATTGCACACACACCTACACACACACACATACACTTAGACAATCGCTGCTTGCTTCCAGTTGCCACCCAGTGAGAGAGAAAGCGAGGGGAAAGGAATGGCTTGAAAGAGAGACGGAAAGAAAATATTTCCAGATTCCAAATGAATGTTTCTAAGAGCAAAAGAAAAAACTTAAAGTCCCAATAAATAGAAACCAAAAGCTATCATTATCCATATATGTGGACTATATGTATGGATCAGGTGCATGAAGGCTGGTATTGACAGGGAAACAGACACACACTCCTCACCCTGGGGGAGCTGCCAGAAGGGCAGAAGGGCACACACTCAGGGGTAAACAAAGCCACCACAAGCAGGACAGTCCCTATTGTGTGTGGGGGGGGTGAGTGTGTGTGTGGCACACAGTGGAGACTGACAGGGAGGCAACATGAGAGGGACAAGCCTTTTAACATCTGGCTAAGCACTGACAGGAAGACACACACACACACACACACACACACACACACACACACACACACACACACACAGGCAGGCAGGCAGGCGGGCGAGTCCCAGTCCTAATTATTAGAACACTCTTACTTAACTTAACCCTGCCACTAGACCGTGACAGGCAGAGATGGAGAAGGAGGGAGGAGGAGGAGGAGGGGAGAGATAGGTGGAGGAGGAGGGCAGATTTTTGTGAGGACAAGGAGAAGGATGAGCGTTTCTGTCTCCTTGGATGATTTTTTTTAACTCCTTACATGCCACGGCAGGGGGAGAAAGGCATGGAAAAGATGGAAAATTATTTTAAAATACATTTTAAAAAAAACCCAGACATGACCAGTCAAAGATTGCCACTTGCAGGATCTGAAAACACCAGAACCCCTCCCACACGGTTTGATTGACAGGTGGTCTGTGGGAAGTGCAGTGCAGAAATCCCACAATAACGACTGCTTAGCACCAAAGACGCAAACAAAATTCAAACCAAAATCTGTTGGTCATCCATCAGCATCAGTATCACTATCATCCATCTTCCCTTTCTGAGAACTCAGTTTATTTTTCTCCACTTTTTCTTTTTTAGCTACAACAATTTGTTTTACTCGTCCCCAGACAGAAACAACACACATGACATTTGCTCTGCGGAACAGAGGGGAAAAAGAAGATAAACAAAGAAAGGAGGCAACACCAAAAAAAGAACAGAAGAAAGGCGAAGAGGAGGATGAAGAGGAGGCCTCTCCCTGTGTGTTTTAACAGCTGTGTGTGATGCACTCTGTTAAATGTTAAAGCTGTCTGTAATACGAGAAATAGGCAAGTTTTGTGTTCTAATTTCTTGGACTGTGACGCCATAAGTTCGCCATAAGTTCAGGTCAAGAGGCACATTCTGCCGGTGCATTCAAGTTATTTGACTAAAACCAATCAAAGGTAAAGACAATACGTGTGAATACTACACAAAGTTAGCAATTTCTACCTGTGTATCTGGTGCTGTCTTAAGAATTCCTCTGCTTTTATTTCAGTCAGGCAGATGGGATCTGCATTTCAGCTCAACATCTCGCCATCCTCCCTCTTTCCCTCTCTCCTTCCGTCCCACAACCATTTTTCCTTCTTATTGCTTTTATCCTTTCTTTTATCTCACCCCACCTCCCTCCCTCATATGTTCCTTTCCCCTCAGTCTGTGCTAAAAGAATTTGTGTTTGCTTTCTTTCCCCGCCAGCCATTTCTTTCTTTTTTTTTCACTTGTACATTTGTCTTCATGTTGACTTTTTCAGTCTTATTTTCTTGTATTTATTCTTATTTGTCTAATTGTGTGTGTGTGTGTAGAAAATGATAAGGCACAACGCACTCAACTCACGATAAGGCCTTGAAGACTAGGGTGCTGGATCCTTAATGTGGTGAATAATGAAAAAGGAAAACTAGGACAGCACTCCAATATGACTTTTTAATATTGCCACATGAACGTTTCGGGCAAGACGCCCTTCTTTAATGTGTTTTCTGGCATTTCTTGCCAGAAAACACCCTGAAGAAGAGCGTCTTGTGTAGAAAATGTCAATTTGCAAATGAAAACAAAGAAAGAAGAAAGATGAGGAAGCTGGGTTAGGCATTCAGGGTCAGGTTCAGTGTAAATCTCTCTCAGCCTTGTAAATGTGGAGAGCAGAGAGAATGTAAACAAACAGACTACAGCTGTCACACACTCATATGGGGAGATGCACACACACACACACACACACACACACACACACACAAGGAGAAGGAAGGAGGAAGTGGAGGAAGGACAGGAAAATGATGGAGAGATGGTAGGAGAGAACAAAAGATAAGTAAGAGGCAGAGGAAAACAAAGATGGTGGAACGTGCTGGATACTGAAACACACAAGAGCCTTCACATTGACATGTCGTGCAAAGACATCAAATCTCCTCCACAAACAAACAAGAGCACTGCGACGGTGGATTGTTTCATTTGTCAACATTCCCATTTATTCCAGTCACACATCCTATAATTCCATTCTCTTCTTTACTGTATGTGCACAAAAACCCTCCTCTGCTTTGCACCCCTTCATTCTTGCACTAAAACCTTACAATTTGAATACAGTAAATTGTAATAGCTTTTACAATAATATGACATGCATAGTCCTCTTAAGGCATGATGGGGCCTTTATGTGCAGGTTTAGCGGCTGACAGGTTAGCGGGTTTAGTTAACAGCCAACGTGCCTGGCGGTGCAGTGGAGGGATTTGGGAGGGCTTAGCATAGAGTAGGCCGCTGTTGCTTAGAGTGGCATGCTTTTTCAAGTTGTGTTAACATCATTTTTTTGTTTTAGCGTGAAGCAAAGAAGGAAGGATCACCTTCACACCTGTGATTAACTAGCATGACAGGTGATTGGGTTGCAATAGGATAGCACTAGAACACATACATTCAAGATGTAAATGGTTTGAATGCAAGACAGATGTAAAAGTAGTGGTGTTGAGAATCTGCATCATGTTTTTTGTTACTAAACATAGTTTTTTTTTTGTTATTACATTGCATGAAATGGAGTTTCAGAACAGGTGTTGAGGCTCCAAACTGGACTGCAGGCAGGTCTGTTTATACTACTTTAGGTATTTGCATGGACAACACTATTGCCTGACAAGAACCTCAATATTATTCGATTATGCAAAACCCAAGATTAGAGTCAATTGCAACTTTTTGTTTATGTCCAATCTTTAAAAATGTTCATCTTTCTGCAATATCTGCACATAGGAACTACCATATGGCTAAGGTCGGGGAAAGATTGTGGCTATGGTTAATAAAACATTGATTGCTGATCTGTGACAGGACGCTATCCAGTACCCTGCTTGAAAGTCAGACATGGTAAACACAACCATCTATTACCTTGACCTTAACACCCTACTTCCTGCCTTGCTACATATAGGGCACAATGCTCCCTGTATTGGCGCTGAACTTTGGCTTTGGATATAAATTGAGAGGTACGGAATCATCCAATAAGGACAAAATTCCAAGGGATACTGGACTAGTTGGCACATATACGGCCCAGTCATACAGTCCAAGAGGTCATAAAGTTTTGGCTGTGCGGAAAGGTTTTGTAGATGCTGACATGAGCATGTGGAAGGTAATTTGAGCTTTAGAGAGTCAAAGATCACCTTCCACTTAATATTAGCATGTGCCCATGGTGAAATTGTGAAATCCATGTTTCTTTCCAAGATGCACTTTGGATATCTGTCTTCCCAAACCAGCTGTTAGAGTTGTTTTAGTGTTTCATCATGACTGTATTGTAATATGCAATGATGAGTTGCAGGAAAGCTGAACATCAAATTCATGTGATCAGGATAACAAGTTCATACCTAAAAGGAAGTCACATGATGCCACCTAAGCTATCGCCAATATGACTGAGCAAGTCCATTCACTGATGAAGACCATAATATGTTTGAAAGCTCCAGAAAAGCTAGTGAGAGGACGTTTAGTTAAGATTATTGTGTCAAAACTCCAGAAGTGATTGGAGATGACTTAAAAGAATTGTTACTATTGAAATGTATCTGAAGTCGAAACATACACGATTGGATTTTCAAGAATGGAGAGCAAGCAAAGTCAGTGTGTTTCCTGTCAGCTTTGAACACTCAATTATAATCAGTCCATGTAATTAATTCAGTAGAGAGATATCAGCATTTTAATGACAGCTATAAAGTCTATCCATGTAAATAATATCAACACAGTTAAGATAAAGACTGAATGGCAGAAATGGACTCAAAGTTCATAAGCCAGACTGAAATCTACAATGTCATGCTTGCACTGGATGCACCTTTGTGAGTTAAACCATGTAGCCTATGGAAGCATACCAAACTTAAGATACACTTACGATATTGAGAATTAAAGATTTGGAAACCTATGAAACTTAATCTAGTAGTTTCAATGTTTCCATTTTCAAACTCCTGCCAACAATTTTTTTATTTTTTTGTACCACAATCTCTGATGACATTGTATGATCCCAAGCATTATAAACCTCTTTTCACTGTGAGATTTTCAAGAGGTATGTGTGAAGCAGCACGAAGGCTGCTAGTTAGCTAATGTGTGTGTGAAGCAGTGAGAGCACTGTTCTCAAGGGATTGTACCAAAGTGTTGTTTGTTCTTTACGCCTCCACTGGACAGCCAAAACCAGTGAAGGAGAACCCATAATTCTTTGCTGTAAGCAGTGCCTCTGCACATCCAATTGCATTAGAAGCCTATGGTAGAGGTGGAGGCTACTTGTGCCAAGATTTAACATGATTAGATACGGATTCAGCCGTTCCAAAAGACAGCACAGGAGCCCTGTACCCATCTCCTATTCTATTTCTGGCCGCAATCTTAGTGCTCACAAATCTGTAGTGATAACATGGCACATATGGCAATGACGTACTACACACTCAACAACCACAGTTCTCTTGAGCAAGGCACTTTGCGAGTACTCCAGTAGCTTTTGCTCAAAGCTACCACAAACAGAAAATTTGTATATCAAATGCATGTGAAAAAGGTTTGAAATCAGCAGTCTAATGAGACTACAATGGGATCCAATTCCATAGCAGAGTTGTCATTTCTTTCCTTTCTCTTCTCTCTTTGTTCTTGTCCCTTTCCCTGTCTCACTTTATGTGTTCTTTGATATCTTTCTCCTCCTTCTTATTCCTCCCCAGCCAGCCAGCCACCGGGTGTCATTTTCCCAATTTCCTTCCCTCCATTCCTTCTTTCATCCCTCTCTTTCTCACCCTCTCTGTCTCTCCTGCGGTGGTCTTTTTATCGGATCAGTCTCAGGTCGTCGCCTCTGTCTCTCGTGTTCCATCAAGGATGCATCCCTCAAACACACACACACACACACAGACTCTCCTTCCACAAGAGGTGGAGGAGGAATGAAAGAAGGAATATAGAAATAAAGGACACATAAAATGAATTTAAGAAAGCTCAAATGACGAAAAAACAGAAAGACTTTCTCTTTTAGTTAAATTATACACCATTACACTACTGTCTCTCTCCTAATTTGTCACCGAGATCCGATGCAGCTTGTTGACATGTGTAGGAGATGTCGGTGCTCATGCTGAGAGCTGTTTGTGCGCCTGGAAGAGTGTTTGTGGAAGCTTGTGTGTTTGTGCTTGGAGCTCTCACAACCCCTCTCCCACCTCCCTTTTATTACAGACACACACATGGCCTGCCAAGGTTTTGGGTATGTGGGTAAATCTTTTGGCAACAAGGCTGCCAGCGTGGAGCTATGATGAATGCTGATGGCAAAGAGCATGGCCGGTCTCTGAACCAGTCACTCACACACACACACAAACACTAATCAGATTCCCAGTGCATGAGGGCCAAATGGCATCCTTCCACTGGTGAATGCTAATGTGACCGTTGGAGCTTGTGGGCTTGTGAAACAAGGATAGGGAGAGCCAAGAGAGATGATGACAAGAGAACATAGATGGGATTGTTTATTGGCGTGTGTTATGCTAGTGTGTAAAAATTTGCATTCTTTTACAAATTGCAGCAAGTTGTACTTTGGTTTAAATTTGAGAGCCAGAATTAGATTTGACTGTGTGTGTGTGTTTATGTGTCTTGCTGTATAGGTTTGTGCATGTCTCTTGTTTGCAGGTTTAATTATTACAGTTGTATGTAGAATAATCATAGACTATGGTGGTTTAAGTTATCATAACAATTTTCATATAATGTGAGTATTGGAAATGTGACACTGTGAAAATCCTCCACACATTGTGTTTTTAGGGGTGTGTCTAATATGTATCGAAGACCATACATCAGTGCAACCATTTCTAATAAGATGAAAAAATTGCATAATGGAAAATTGTGGTGTGTTCCTTCATTTTAGCACACCGAAATATTGTACAACGTAATTACAAGAGCATATTGGAGCTGATTTGTGTTTGCACTGTCAGAGACTTTCAGAACAATTATGTGTAAGTCTATGTGGTTGTTATGTGAGAACATTACGCCATAATTTGTCTTACAATATTAAAAAATATAGTCTTACAAGCTAATCTTACATACAGATGAGGTGACAAACCCAACATAAAGCGTCTTATTATGGTGTTGTTCCACCACAAGCCCCCAGAACAGCTTCAGTGCTCCTTGTCATAGACTCTCTAAGTCTCTGAACTCTACTGGAGGGATGAACACCATACTTCCAAAAGATATTCTCTCATTTTGTGTTTTGATAAAGGCGATGGAGAGCACTGTCTAACATGTTGCTCCAAAATCTCCCATAGTTTTTCAATTGAGTTGAGATCTGGTGACTGTAAAGACCATAGCATATGATTCACATCATCGTCATACTCATCAAATCATTCATGTTTTTCCCATAATTTGTCACCCATCTGTATGTGCAGTTCAATGTGGTTATAGTTGCCTTGAGTGCAATGTAGAACAGCTATGAATTGCTACTTACAGCGCTCAATGCGGTCCTCAGGGCTGGAGGAAGTCTCTCGATCAGACAGGAGGCCTGACACAGCGAAGATCTTTTTCCCACTGTCCTCCACTGCTTTCAAGGCGCTGCTGGGCGAGCCTCCAGGAGGGATCTGAGCACCACCAAAGTCGTACTCTTTCCCCTCTGCATCAGAGTACCGCAGGTGGGGTGAAGCCTCTGCATCCAGGCAGCCTTTGAGGCGCTTGGCTGGGGTGAAAGCAGACTGATACCCACCAGGCGCCCCATCCCGATCTTCCGGTGGTGAGGCAAAAGGCCTGAAGGCGCCGACGCCGCTGTGATTCAGCATGCTGATTGGCGAGCAGTCCAGGTTAGGTGGGGCAAACTGATGATGGAGGTGGAGGAGGGATGGAGGAAAATCCCTGTTAGGGAATCCTGGTGGGACTGCGCCTTGGCGATGGTACATTGATGCAAAAGTGTAGGAACCATTGTTAAATGGCAAATGGACGTCTTTCTCAACAGAAACCGGGACGCCAAATGGACGTGGCTGCTGGCAGGGAATCGAGGCATCTCGAGAGGCTTCAGCAGTTGAGGCCAGAACCATGAGGGCGGGGGAGGCCAGGGGATTGGGCAGGTAGGAGGAGCTCTCCATCTTGAAGGCTGCCCTGTGGAGGTCCATGTTTGGACAGAAGAATAAGGTCGTAAGGATTTTAGGGGGAGGAAGAAATTATTCCTCCTCAATAAGATTTGAGACAATGTCCAAGACCCTTGCAAAGGGTCTGAGGAAGTGAGGGAATCTGTGTTGGAGACTTAAAGGATTTGGTGTTTTGGAGGAAGGGGCTCAGAAAAGAGCCTGTTGTATGAAAGGAGAGTATTCTTGAAATTAAAGAGTGTCAGCCAACGTCAGTTCAGGTTAGCGTGAATTCAGTTCATTTCTCTTCAGTGGAACTAAAATGAGTTAATCTGTCTCCAGCCAAATTCACTTGAGCTCAGTTCAGTCCAGATAATTCCGTGCCAGGTAAGTGCCGTTGGGTATGTTCAGTCCTTCACAGACTTCACAGTTTGGACCACTTCAGTCCAGATGATAAATACAATAAATGGTCAAGATAAAGTTTTTCCTCCTGGGTAATAAGCAGTAAAAGCCTCCCTCCTGGAGAGTTTGTTGGATATGTTACCAAAGCCAAATGGTCCGGGGAAGGTGGACATCCGTAGGTTGTCAAAGGTGGTTCCTCATCTTCATGTGGTCACCAAACTGAGGGGATACAAAACACAAGCATTAGTTTCAATTAATTTCATCAGAGTTCTACAGTGTTGTTTAGGATTCTCTGATAGTTCTGTTATCACCAATTGCAAGATGTTAGTCTCAACAAATTGAAGAACAGCTGTCTCACCTGTTCTGCCAAGTGAGAGACCAAACTGTGCAATGTGACCTCTCAACTGAGTTCTCCCCGAACACACAAAATGTGATGGGTAAAGATAATTACACCTTCTTACACATCACTTTTTTAGATTTGTGGTAAGATGAGACCTGCCCTTTGACAGATTTTCACTTCACAGATTCGTTGAGGTTTCTGCCATTTTGGACAGCCCTGAAAAAATCTTATCTGTGCCGACAAAAGTGCTTAAAATCAGCTCTTTTAATAGCCATAATAAATATTCAAATCCCTTTGCATGCCCATTCACATTTATCTTAGACCTCCTCATCTTTTCTTAACGATAGGTACTTTCAGAGACAAGAGGCGTGTTGCTTTTTCAACTGACAAAGATCAATGTCTTGCCCTCAATCTGTATGTAGTGGAAAGGCTGGGAGCTGAGTGGAACATTTTTAATAAAGGAGCCGCTAGAAGCCAAGGCTTGAAGTCAAAACCTCTGGGGACAGAGTGTTCTTAAGCGGACACTGTTGTTGAAGCCACAAATTCAGAACGTCTTGGGAAAAAGTGTCCTCAAGTTGACACTGTTGATCAAATCCTGTAAATCCCTGCCCTTTGACAAAAAGCCAAGAACTATTTCAAACCCCAAACTTCTCCCACTTTCCCCTCCCCCTTCCTTCTGCTCTTTAAAAAACTTCTCCAAACTGTTTCCACATCACATCTTTCCATTCCGATCTCTACAGCCCTCCACGTCTCATCTCTTTCCAAATGTCCCCTCCTTGTCCTCCATCCTCCTAATCTGTCCATCTCCTCCTCCTCTTCCTCTTCTCTCCATCCTCATCTCCTCCTCTCATCTCCCTAGCGCTATCTCTCCTCCCTCCCTCCTCCCATCTCAGATCTTGGTCTAAGCCGCTTATTCCTGCCATCTCCCAGGATCTTATTGGACCAGAACCACTTGTCTTAAGATAAGGACACACACGCACATACACACAATTTACCCACACACACACATCTGATAAGAGGCTATGTGGCTCAATGTTCAGCTTGACACCCGAGTCGGTGGGGCGAACATACTCCACACTCTTGTAGGCTATGCTACCCTCTCTCCTATCTCTCTATCTAACCACTTTTAATTCCCCAATTTTTACTATCTGTCCTCCCTTACTTTTTACATCTCTCCTGTCAATCTCTTCTCCTGTCATCCCTCCATCTCTCCCTCCTTCCATCGTCTCTCCCGCTCTCTTCTCCCTTGGGTGATTCAGATGGGTGATATCATATCAGACCTCTCCATCTGCCATCCACGAGCCAGAGGAAATCTGACTGAGTGAATAAATTAGCCATACTTGACCTCACGACCCCCCACCCCCCCACCCCCCACCCTCGGCATCCGTGGTAACAGACTAGAATCTTCCCTCCTGGGGATTAGATTGGAGCGTGCGATTGGCCGGTCGGAGGAACACAGAGAGGCAGACGATGAAACGACAAAATAACATTTGAGAGATTTTTATCCCCAAAGGGCAATTTGAAGGTGGCTGGCATGTGATGCGCCCAATGTGTTAAGATTAAGAGTAGGTAAAGATGTGCTTGTCGTACATAAGTGATTGTTAGATTTTATGCATCGTGCTGGATTTTTTTTTTTTTTAAATCACATCAGCTTACATGCAAATAGGTTATCATGAGTAATTTTACCTGATTTTATTAAATCAGATAAATTTATATGCCATTTTGTTCTTTGAAAAAGTGTTATTCCCCGATTATATTATCATAAAAGTCACCGCCGCCATCAAAACTTGAAAAGGTCAAACATGAAGTCATGTGCAAATGTACATAAACACATAACAAATACAAACTCACACAGTATCAAGTAGCGGCCCGGCCCGCTCCAGATGAGCTTCAAAGCTGCGTTGACTACCAGCCAACATCAAAGGAGAAACTCCCTGGGAAATGAAAGGAGAAAATCTTTTATAGCTATCAGCTGTCCACAACACTCATTCAAATCAATTTCCAAACCTGATCTCGGCTTTGGCACGCTCCCCCACCTCCCACACACACGAAGAGACACACACACACACATACACACACACACCAACAACTGCCAAGAGAAAGGAGAGAGGAAAGGGCCCAGAAAGAGATGGGGAGATGTGAGATGTTTTACATTACCGCAAATGTACAGTAGACTAGTGTGGAGTGTTGAGAACGGCTTACGCTAACACGCCTCTGGTCTGGACAGATGCCACCGAGTCACATTACACGCCTCTCTCCTCCACCACCCCCTCTTTTCACCCTCTCTTCCCTACCTACCGCAATCCATCCTGGAAATAGCACCTTGAAAACGTAGCCATGACAAAACTCCTGTCTTTCTTTCTCCCCATCCCTTTCTCTGTCTATCGCTTTACTCCCTCTCCTCCTCTCCCTCGCTCTGTCTTTCTCACTTTCTCGGCTGGTGTCCTCTCTCTGTTCGCGCTGTATATCAGATCATGCTTTCTCCTGTATAACCTCTAAAGTAGGAGTGTGTCTGAGGTGTTGATAGCGAGGTAATACACTGATAAGTACCGGGATATTTCAATTTTATTATCATTACCCAGCAGGCTGAGGGGTGGCGAGTGAAGGGCCGACAACGTGAAGCAGCCAATCCAATAAGAAGACACTGGATATTCCCTTACAGGCCACAACAGGAGAGGAGAGGAGAGAAGAGGTTAGGAAACTAGGAGAGGAGAGGAGACAAGAAAGGAGGAGGTGAGCTGAAACAAGAGTAAAAGGGAGGAGAATAGAGGAAATGAGGAGAAGAGAGGAGACGAGAAAATGAGAGGCGAGGAAACAAGGGGAGGAGAGGAGTTAGGAAAGGAGGAGATGAGATTAAACAAGAGTAAAAGGGAGGAGAATAGAGAAAACAGGAGGGGAGAAGAGAGGAGACGAGAAAACGAGAGACGAGGAAACAAGGAGAGGAAAGGTGATGAAAAAAAAGAGAGGAGGGGAGACAAGGGGAGGAGAGGAAACAGGAGAGGAGATAAGAAAAAGAGGGGAGGAAAGAAGGAGGGGAGAGAAGAGAAAATGAAACAAGAGGAGAAAGAATAGGAGAGGCAAGGAGAAAAGGAAAGGTTAGGGGAGGAAACAAGAGAGGAGAAGAAAAGATGAGGAAACAAGGAAAGGAGAGGAGAGAAGAGGGTGTGATATCAGAGCAAAGGGTACAAATCTCATCTCCCTGGGTGACTGACACAAGCTGGCTGCCGTCTGGCCTGGTGGTCTTGTGTGCACATGTGTGAATACACACACAAACTAACACGCAGATACACATGTGCATGTGACAAGGCCTCTGGAAACCAATACCTAAGAGCCCTTCAGCTGTCTCTCTGCATTTAACTTCTGTGTTCACTTTTGTATGGATGCTTTCACGTGTTTCAAATATGATTCTTATGTGTGTAATTTACAATAAATTCTTACTACACTTGTGATATCACACTAATATAAGTGCCATAAAGCTGCTTAAAGGCAGTGATGTTTTTCACCTTATCTCTAAAACAACTATCATAATTCCAGATGACATACACCTATGCATATCATCAATATACAAGCGCAATTACATCCAACGCACACACGCATAATGTCAGTCGGTGCCACTTACAATCCCATTTGCCACTGAGGGATGCCACCCACACATTGTCTGACACCGGGTATATGCATTTTATAATAGAAAATGTCACAGGGGGAACATTTGCCACGCTGTCATAATTTGATTACAGTGTGCAAGAATGATACAGCTGTCGGCACGATATTAAATACAAACAGCGAGGAGGGCTTTTCACGTCAAATCTGCACTTTAAGTGACAATGTTATACCAGCCGGGCGAAATTGCGGTGTCAACAACAATGTGCTTGAACATCATTCTGAGGGGGGGATTTCACTCAGGAAATATGAGCTACTGAGAGAGAAGGGGCTGTGGGAGAAGTCACAGATTCTATGTAAAATAATTGTTAAATGTGGTCATAAACATTCTTATTGTTCTTTAAAAATAATGACAGAATGTTATTTCCTTGTTGGAGACTTCAGGAACAAGTATCAGGGGGTTAAAGACATTTTGATGGTGGCATTATGGATACAAAACATCACTGTTAAGGTACCTATGTCAGCTAGAATAAAATACTGTCTTTGTCTTCCAGATGTTACAGTGGATTCCTTCTTTGATCGAGAATTGGAGGAAAGAAACATAAGCAGTTCTGAGTGTCAGGATCAGAAAACTGAAAGGGGAAAATGGGATCCAATTAACTACACCGTTGACAAAGAGCGCCCCGTCTCATCTCGCCTTCCTTTTTGTTGACTGGTCGGAATAAATATTTTCCTCGTATGGCTGCTTCGAGTGTGTAACCGACGCTTTCGCTGTTCCAACGCGGCACCGGAACTTGTCAGCTCGAGTTTTCCAGTGTGTCTGCTGAGTTTTGGAGAGGAACGGAGAGGAATCCAATTTTTGTTATAAAAATGTCTTGTCGACTGTGACTGGTGTGTGACTGCTCAGACTGTCGGGAAGCAAAGCAGCTGAAGTTTTGTTTTTTGTTTTTCCTTTTTTCTAATGGAGACAGAGAGAAAGGCAGTCAAAACCACAGACCTGTCTGAATGTGTGTGTGTGTGTGTGTGTGTGTGTATGTGTGTGTGTGTGTGTGTGTGTGTGTGTGTGTGTGTGCGTGTGTGTGTGTGTTTTTGAGTACACACTTCCCGGTCTATGGGTATATTTAGAGATTGTTGACAAGCGTGAAAGTGCCCCTCTTATATTTTATTACCAGACAGGCCGAGCTGTGTCATTCATCTTATCTCTCTGGTGAACACACACAATCACTCACACACACCAGATCATGTACAGACAATTTAGAGACTTAGAAACACTTAAACATATTCTAACTTGATACACTATAGCACTAAATTGTCTTAAGTGCATGCAAAATTATCAAAATACATGCTTCCACATTTGATATATAAAGTATGGAGTGTAAAAGAGAAAACAAAACTCTGCTGAGAACAAAATGTTCATGTCCAACAGCCCTGAAACTCCAGTTAAAATTTACAGCCTCTGAAGTCTACCCTCAGCCTCTGCCATCCTTGTCCTCTATACTTCTCTCTCGCAGTTCTTCACCCTGAAAGCCTCTGCACTTCTTATTTTAGGGTAATTACATACATTTTAACCACCATAAAAATCAACCACATAAACATTTTATAGGAAACTATCAACCTCATGGACTATGATCAGAGCAAGGTATACTAATACAGGTGCCATATTTTCAGGTAGATACCGTAAATATAATTGGGGAAAAATATGTTTTTATTATTGAAAAAAAATGCTATTTTAATCTTAGCAGCAGCCATTTTCATAGATGTAACATCCCTAATCATAACACAATGGAAAATCTCAAAAATGAAAGCAGGCCTTGTTTTGAGTTTCATGACTTTTTTTTTTTTCTTTGGGTATAATTCAGTGACTTTAACCTTGACTTGGAAGAACTGTCTGAAACCACAAAAGAGCATTTTATCCTTCAGTTTATCTTGGAAAAAAAACTACATTTTTCAGACATTGCAGAGTAAACCAGACCACTCTGAAGACTCCCTTGACCAACCAAAAGACAAAGAAAACACTGCTATTTAAAACCCTGCTGTCAGATCCTAAATATTTGCCGCCGCGACACACGAGTAGAGGGAAACGGAGAAAGTAAACTGCCTGTCTGTACGATGTGTGTGTGTTCTTTTAGCATAAAAAGCGTGAGCTGACCTGCACACAGGTCCACTCTGTATTCCAGACAGGCCGCCGCGTTTGTGCTTGCGCGTCAGTAGGTGTGTGTGCATCTGCGTGTGTGTTTGCTGATGTCCGAAGCAACAGTCGATACTATTGAAATCTACTCATTCATGTCTGGCCATGAGGCAAAGCTCAAATGTCCTTGTGAATAAGAATCACAGCCATCTATCTCCCCTCTCTCTCTCATATTATTTGTCCTTGTCTTTCCTTTCAGCTGTAAAACCCTAATTTTGTTTCCAAATGTCTTTCAAATATCCAATCTCGTGTTTCTCCCCTTGTTTTCCTCTTTCTCTTTCTTTCTCTCACCCCCTCTCTGATATGAAATCTGTAACCAGGTTATTCGCTTCAGTACAACAGCTGCTGCAGTTAACAGGAGATACATGCATCAGCAGTGGAAACAAATATATATATATATATATATATACATATATATATATACTCTCTATATACATATACATATACATATACATATATACATATATATATATACATATATATATATATATATATATATTACAGGAAGATTTAATAATATACAGACACACACATCATCCTGAGGTGGATAATGACACTTGGGCAATATTCTCAACAAAATCAATAAGGATTGGACAAGCTTGTGCAAGTGAACATGCAAGCTTTATGCAGCAGTCAACTAACAACAAATATATTTTGTGGAAAGTGTTACTTAACAAGGAATATTTCAACTCAAAAAATATTATTTTTGTCGTCTTTCTCTCCTAGACTCTTTCTGTGACATTCAGGCAATACTCCTGAGAAAGAAAGAAAAAAGGCAAGAGGATTTACTTCTCAAATAAGCCTTTGTGATTTTTCGGAGACAGAGTCATGGCCGGCAGACAAAAAAAAATCATTCTGGAAGTCGGCCCTGACCTGTGGCAGGAATTTCTATTCATGGCAGCACCAGCGAGGCCCAGTTCAGCAGGGCCAGCTAATTCCTGGTACAGACAAGGCTAAATGGGAAAAGCACACCATTCCATTGCTCATAGATTACCACCCCCAAAGTGTATTTTTGGATCATTGGTAAACCAAATCTCAGCATCTACTTTTTTAACTTTTTTTTGTTTTGTTTTTTGTTTCCTTGAAATAATGTTAAATAGACTTCCTTTGACAGATTTGGCTGCTGTCAGGTGCAGCAGTATCAGCCTTGTATTCTGGTACACAGCCACCTATAAGAATTGTACTTTTTTTGTCATTTGAAAGCATTTTGAGCAGTTTATCAGATTAAAAGAGGATAATGATTAATAGTCATGGAAAGCAGTTTGAATTTACTTATATGTTAAGGACAAAATGACAAAAAAATAGCCTCCTTTTGTTTTCATGTGCTTGATTTATGTTGCAGTTGATATGGAGGCTGTGCCTGCTGCTGCAACCCCGGAGCTTAACGGAAGCCAGAAAACACATACACTCAAAAAGATGACAATCTGCTCTTATGCCTCATATTCATCCATTTCTGTTGAAGTCATGACACTTTTAACTTTTCTGAGACAGGGCATGCACACTCACAAAAAAAACCTCATAAGCTTGACAGATGACACCGGTGTGTCTTTGCTGACCGACAGGTGACAGAGCGTGCTATCTGTGACCGAGTGTGTGTGTGTGGCACCAGCCGCCCTGCTAGGACTCTTTATTGCTGTGCTGCGCCGGCGTGTACAACAGCAGCCACTAATCTAGCTGGCTGGCAGGCAGACAGGAGGCTGGCTGGCCAGTTTGTACTACAGGCTGCGTTGCAAGTGCAAGCCAATTAGTTCAAGTTTAACAAGGGAGAAACTGCTGCCAGGTACGCTGTTTTCACTCACAGATTTTGCTGTAATAATCCTCTATTGTAGAGTTAATAACGATAATAAGAACAATGGGAAACGTCTTTGATGCCTGCCGGGAAATGATCTGTCCTGCTCTGTATGGAGGCCAAAGGTCGGAGCAGCAGTCCTGGAGCTAGTGGGGATTCTGGAGGAAGCTCAACCAGCAACTAAATCTTTATGTTAGCTTATCAAAAGGCTGCCACGCATACAGTGTGAATATCAAAGTTCTTGTGTGTGGACATGCGGATGCATAAAAGTGTGTTCCTGCAGGTATGTGTGTCTCTGTATGTGTGTGTATTTATGCATGGGTCGGTTAGATCAGGCTCTGCTGTATCAGTCTCGCCTCCTGGATGCCCGACTGGCTGCACAGAGAAAAATGATAAGTGGGCTACACAAATACTGCCCGTCTGCAATCGATGGGCGCAAATGCACCAACAGTGTCTTCTGGGGAGGTGTGCGAGGGGTTGGGGGGGGGGGGGTTAGGGTTAGGGGGGGGAATATTAGCTTATTTTCCAAGCAGGGAGCTTGTGATACGGCTCACGGTGTAATTGACGAATGGAGGGGGAAACCTGAGAGAGATATGATGGGAGAAGGGGGGCAAGGGGGGGGGGGGTGGACACAGAGAGAAAGAGACACGGAGCAATATGGCGAATAGAAAGTATCTGACATCCGACACAACTCCTCCTCCCCCCCATTAGGCTAATTCTTTGACTTTCTCTTGTTGCCGATAGCGTCTCCAAGTGATATTTCCCCCTATAATGGCATTACCAGTGGCTGCCTTCTCCAATGCAATCAAACCATTAAACACAGTGCTGCATCCCCCTGCATGGAATGATTTCCTTCCAATAGAAAATGACTGGACACGAGCTACTCCCCTTTCCTGTCATCAATAAAAGAATAATTGGGTCTGCCTGCATATTTGCAGGTTTGCAGCAGAATGCTTATTGGCTCAGTTTGTTAGGGAATAATCATCTCATTAATATCAAAGCCAAGCATTTCCAAGCATTTTCTGCATTTGAATATATTTTCTAAAGTAAGACAAGATAATGTGATGCTTAACATGATACAATACTGCTTCTATAGCCAGTAAAATGTGTGTGTGTGGGGGTGAGGGGGGGGGGGGGGATCACTCACATTGAAAATGACTTTCATTAATCAAACAATAAAAAGAAAACTCCTTAAAATGTCTATTTTCCTAAAAACATATATGCACTATGAATATTAGACACGAAAGTGGCGGTGTGTGAAAGAATGTAAAACTTTAAACTTTTGATTCAAACAGGGAATACTGGACAAATCAATCATAAATCGTCCCTAAACACAATTTACCTTGCTGACAGGCTGCAATTTCCATAAGGACAATTATTTGGTTGCTTTTATAAACAGGACAGCCCTACAATATCCAGCCATTAAATGATTGCATCCGGCTCTTCCCGCTTAATTATGGTGATTATAACAGAGATACCGAGACAACAATAACGCAAAGTTTTAGGATGCAGACCGCGCAGGACGCGTTGTCTCTCTCCAAGGGGGCTCCCGTGTCTGCACGCGTGTTCAAACACTTGTCATTTACCGGCGACGCGTTTTATTTCAATTACCGTCTGCATGACAAATTAGCTCTCGTGTGTAGTGTTTATCAGCACAACAAAATAATAAAAACACACAGAGAGAGAGGAGGGGAGGAGGTGAAGAAAAGGGGGAGGGAGGGAGGGAGAGAAGGAGTTCTGCTTTTAATAAAGAATGAGGAATTAGTGCATATTGATAGGACTTAATAGACCGAGGGGGGTCATCAAACTAGTCGCGACTGAGCGATCCATGGTTAATTTACTATCGGTGTCATGTTATGTGAGAGAGGGGGGTGTTAATGCGCGCGTCGTGACGCATTAATATTCCCAAATATGAGAGGTAGCCTTTTTGGATGAGAACACATGTAACCTAATATAAAGGCCTGAATACACACAGAGATTTATATGAAGTATGTTCCGGGCGGTTGTTCAGACAGAGAAGAAAAGATGTATAGGCGGGGAAGGAGGTGACAAAAGTTACATCCGCTTCTTTCTTTTAAATTTTTCATCAGTCTCCTCTTCTCTTCCAGAGAGGTGGCGGTAAATAAAACTCCCACATTCAGAAAAAGGTAGATGACTCACTTCTGCTTTTAATTCACTAATAAAAAACTTCCTCATCTGGTGAATATGAATTTGAAGCTGCCTACCAGCTACTTAATGGTGATCTGCGTCGCGATAAAAGCGATGGTTAACTGGCTTCCTGATCATTAAGCAGGTGGCAGGAGGATTTTTTTCTCGCTTTCTTTTAGTTTCGGACGCCGGCGCTTCTTCGGATCCAAATGAAAATAAACTTCTCTCCCTGCGGCCATCGATCCAAAGAGAGAGGTGTGAAATGGACATTAATTTTAGTTCACTTCTCGCTTATATGCGCAAAGGAGGGGAGAGCAAGAGAGGGAGATCAATGGCAAGCAATAACAGCTGACTGCTGAGAGAGAGAGAGAGAAAGAAGAGGGGAGGAGGGGGGTGGGGTGGAAAACGCTGACAAATAAATCATCTTTTGCTACTTTTCCTCCAACATCGACACTTTTTTTTCTCTTCTTTGCGCCTACACTCCTTTGGGAAAAAGAGAGGCCTAAATTAATAAGAGAAATAAATAGGGACTTGAAAATAAAAATCTATTATATTTAATTTAGCTGAGAAAAATAAATGCAGAATTCCTCATGACACGTGTAGTCATTCAAATATAATTTCTTTTATTTATATTTTTGGCTGAAAATCGGCATCATTATGTGTGATTTATAGGCATTTATATCTGTGTGAGTCCCGTGTCTGAATTAATACCAAAGAGACTGTAACGCACATCAAAAACTTACAATTAAAACAGCCAAAAGTTACAATTGAAACCCGACTTTCATAGAAACATATGAATAAAAATATCAGGCTTTCGTAGCGCGTTTAAATGTGGACTTGAAATAAGCGAGTTTATAGAATATATAAGCGGCGGCCTGTAAATCACTGAGGTCTGAAAAGCAGGCGGGAAATAATAATAAAATTATACAGAAACTGACATCACTCTGCATGACAGCATTTTACACTTAAGACCACAAAACACTTTTAAATAGACAAAAACATGTAACCACGTGTAGGCTATAAGAAAAGCATTATTCCTTAATTAAAAATGGCTTTTTAGGTAAGACAGGCCTATTCAAATGATCGTTTAAATCCATTTTTAACACTTAATATAAAGCAGTGGATCTGAAATCAATCTGCCAAATCGCTCTGAATGTCTCATTAACATATAATTAAAAACTCAAGAATTAAACTGCGATTTGGTTGTGTTTTATAAAACCGCCTTCCTGCGTGTACACATTAATTGGAATATATATATATATATATATATCGATCCATATATATGATATATATATATATATATATATATATATATATATATATATACATATATATACTATATATATATATACTATATATATATATATATATATATATATATATATATATATATATATATATATATATATATATATATATATATAAAATCTCTACTCTGCCATGCATCACATTAATCCTCAAAATTATTAATTAAAATGAATGCATTTACTGGTCTCTATAATATATAGAGGAATAGGCTATGTGCCGTAGCATGTAATGGATAAATGACGTGTCATATACGGATAATTACAGGGAAAAATACAAGTACTCACTTTTCTTCACTTATCAGTAAATTGTGTTAATAAGAAATAAGCTACAAAACTAAAACTTTCCCCCGCACCGAAAACAAACTATCATGTATCTACTGTACAGGCAGTTTAACATGTTGAGGAGGTTATGTTCCTGTAACAACTCTCCTCCTTCACAATTTAAAAGAGAATTACTGCTTGCTAATGTGTGTGTTTGGAAAATGAAAAGGCTCGGCTGGTCGTTAGAAGTGCAGAGCTGGTTGATCTGACAATCGATACAATCAATTTGGAGGGATCCATCACGCTGGTGCTCACTGGATCTGGATTCTGGAGGTTCAGATTTTTGAGGAACTATAATTCAACCGTCACAGTGCGGTGAGTTCAATGACCCGCCTCGGGCGCACTTTCGCTCCAAAGGTGTGTTTTTACGCGCTATTTATTGCTGGCAGTGAGAGGACTTTTCAACTTGGAAATGACTACTAATAGGTCTGCTGCATTTTTTTCCCACGCGACTCGTTTTATTCTTCCCTGTTCTGAGTGTTGCGGCTTTGTGCGGCAATGCGGGCTGGTCCGGGCGGGACTGCTCACTTGTTTGCTTCAGTGAGGTCGCTCTTTAAAAAATAAAAATAAAAATAAAAATAGGGCATGGATGTTATTAAGACAAGGCGGGAACACAAGCAAGGAAATAAAGCAGTGAGCACAAATTAGTGAAATATTTCTTCGACAATAAAAGATAAATAAATTAATTGATTGAGTCCAGAGAAAGTGAAAGAAATAAAAAGAAAGTCAATCTCTTGGACTGTTTTCATTGTCTGCACCCGTAACTTATTCAATTAAAAAAACAAAAAAACAAATAAAATATCACTCCCCAAGTCTACATTATAAGTGGGCCTATGAATATGAGGAGGGACGACACAAAAAAATAGACAGAAAAACACACAAACTCTTCTTATAAAAGCGGGGGAGTTGTTTGCCAAAAAAAGATCAAAAATAAACCTGAGTTCTGTTAAAAGTGATAATCCTTTCTTCCTGGTGAGACACGGTTGAATGCCAAAAATGTAAATGAAAAAGTGAGTGTTGAATCCGGTGATACCGACGCAGCAGCAGCAGCAGCGGGACTTTGTGCTTGGGGGAAGCCGATTTTGGCTCACTGTGCTCGGCCATGACGCTGGAAGGCCCCCGGGACTTTCTTTGGCTGGGCGCTGCTTATTTATGAGGAGGATGTAAATTATAGTGGCTCCCTAGTTAACAGGTGTTTCTAACTGTGTGTAGGCCTGTGTGTGTATGTGCGTGCATGTGTATGTGTGTGTGCACGTGCACGCGCATACGCAGCGAGTCGCCTTCTTTTTAAATTCAAGCCGTCTGTTTCTCTTTGAGAGAAACTGAGAATAATTTGTTGCGCATTTGAGAGGACTTGCTTTCACACACGCGTATAGGGGGAGGGTTACATGTAAAAAACACTTTGATCAATTTTTCATAATGGTTTGGTAATTTTGTTTTTATTTCAGTTGCTAATATCACATTTAGTTGAATAAAAGTTCAAAATCCTAGATTAAATACGCAAATTCGTTCATGAAGATTAGTAATCTCCTTATTACAGTGTGGTTGTGGTCCAGGAGTCCTTCTTAAATTTCTATCTGTGTTAGTGATTCATTAAAATCAGTCTCATCAGAGGCTTTATTGGACCCCAACTAACGGGGCCAATATGCGGCAGTTTAAGCCACATGCCCTCATCATTATGAGCGCTTTGTGCTCCAAAGCAACAGTAACTTTCACTGAAAACCAGCGAAGGAATGATTCAGAGAGCTGTAACCACTGCTGACTCCATGTGAACAACTAAAACTCAACTTTTAAATAAATCTATCCACTGTAGGCCTGCTGCCGACTAACGTTCATTATTGAGGATCTACCGGGTAATGATGAGAAAAGATCTCGGGAGCTCTGCAAAAATAATAAAGATTACAGTTTCTCTGGCAGAATTTCATTGTGTTGTCAATTCTTTTACTGGGAGGTTTGAGAATAATTCACCAATCTAATCATCAATTCTGAAAGGACACAACGCGCCTTCTTCAAAAGCAATGACAAAATAAATATTTAGAGTTGTAAAAAGTTGGTGCAGCGTATGGCCGGGCAGCACACTTGTAATGTCCTAATGTATGGTGACGGTAATGTATGCGTGATGGCATTGACACACTCACTATACTGAAACAAGTGTTCTCAAGAAGCCACTTTCTTGTTTGGGAATCTCGCATGAGCACGCACGCGCGCGCAGACAGATATAAACAGATATAAACGTACACGCACTCACGCGCACACGCGTAAAGGTCGGTGTCCAAACGGAGACAGACAGTGCCGTGACTTTTTCTATTTCTATTTTATTATTTTACGCGTGGAAACGCCACCGCGCACTACGACCAAAGCTCACAATCCCCGAGAAAGTTTATTGAAACGACACGAAATCCGCTTCCAAAACAGAAAGAAGCGGCGGAACGCGAAAAAGGCGTGGAAGCACAAACTGTGCAAGCTTCAAACCCACAACAACAACAAGACAGTCAGTTTACTCACCTCGCCGTGATACAATCCGCTTCTTCTGCAGACGACTCCTCGGTTTCCGGCTTCTTTTTTTATCCTTACAACAAACGGAAAACTTTTCTGCGGAGTGGGAATATCAGTAGCAGTTACCCTTCTGGCTCTTGCGCAGCAGCACCGGAGATAACGGGAGGCGCTTTGTGGAAGCAAAAGTAGTTAACACCTCCCTGTTAGGTTACCAAAGCGCAGCCAGAGAGGAGGACAGAGAGAGCGAGGGAGAGAGAGAGAGAGAGAGAGAGAGAGAGGCTGACTTTCCACAAACACAGTGTAAAGTGGGTATCAATAGCGCAATCGCGCGTGCAGCCCTCCGCTGAAACACCGAGAGGGACGATCAGTGAGAGGAAAGAGGAGTGAAGCCGGTGAAGGGAGCGCAGGATCGCAGAGACGGTGGCAGGCAGTGGTGGTGTGAGGGGGTGGGGGTGGGGGGGGGTTGGGGTCTAACAGTGCTCAGCGGCGACGTGTGTGAGGCTGGAGCAGGGCTGCGCTGGGCTGAGCGGAGAGTGTGGGGGTGGATGGAGAGGCTGTGGAGGGAGGGAGGGAGGGAGGGGTGTCCAGAGCGCTCCGAGGTGCAGTGCTGCCGCGCAGCGCTCGGGTCGCTCAATGACTGACTGACTGACAGACACACTGACATACCACCTCCCTGTCCTTTTCTAGATTAAAAACAATACACTTTTATTTAATAATCATTACTTCTTAGTCATTTCAATGAGCTTTGAGATTTTTCTTTGCTCTCTGGCATCTAATTGGTCACAAACTGCTCCCAAACAGTGGACTGCGCTCTTTCTTGCCTTGGATCTCCTGTGAGAGATCAGCGAACCGGACAGTGTTCATATCCTATATTAGTGTCATCTTCTTTTGCAAGATAAAATCAATAGATAATTAATAATAATTTCTGCCATGACAAAGTCGACTTTAACAAAATTTGGCTTTCACCTTCTACAGTTAACACGAGGAAATTAAAGAATAGGAGGATACATTTAGTTTTTGAATATCTAGTGGTCTGTTTGTCCGTATGCATGTGTGGACACTGTTTCTCAACTGCCCCCACCCTCCTGCCTCTCCCCTCTGGTGTTTCGTTCCCCTGGGTGATTTCCACTGCGCTTTGTGCGCAAAGTGAATGAATTATCCCCCTCCTTCCTCTCTCCCTCTCTCTCTCTCTCTCTCTCTCTTTCACCCCGTTGGAGAGACTGCTTTGCCATAAAGCCAATGAAGTCCACCTCTTAACAAAAAGAGGTGGACTACCAGACACTCTTATAAAGTGCGCACTAGAGACTGACGTTAGTGAGACAGGGGGAAGCTCACTACACAGCTGTGTGGCAAAGTCCCGGCATCGATCTACCAAAACTTCCAGGACATTTACAAAGTAGGAACATTTTATCGGAAAAGTCAAGCACGTATTCTTCCAAATACAGTGAGATATTTAATTGTGAGAAAAAATCCCCAAACTCAGTTTAGGAAACTGGTTTACAACCGGTCTTGGATTATTTTTAATAAAAATGATCGGTAGCATCTGTGATTGTTTTTTTTAATTAATATATGTATTTTTTTTGCGCATTCTTCCTCTCCATTCAAATGACAATACATTTGGACTATATTGGACTGAGTCCCGCCTGTACATACCCTTCTATAACCAGTAACAAAGCACTCTTTCTACTAGAATCATCTGAGCACCCGTGTGTAACAAACCGTCAGAGTTCATCATGGGAAAATAACGAGGCACAGCTAATTTATGGTACAAACAAGTCCGAAGTGGAGTTAACCCTAACCCCCAACTATTAGCCCTGCAGTATTACACATGGAATATCTCCGATTTTGTGGGGGAAAATATAATATATAATCTGAGCATTGGACAAAATAAAGTGTGTGTGTGTGTGTGTGTGTGTGTGTGTGTGTGTGTGTGTGTGTGCCAGGCTGATGTAGAGTGGGAGAGACAGGCAGATGAGAAGGTGTCCCTTGTCTTCCTCTCCACTACACCCCCCTGCTGGTCATGTGTGGAACTGACCAACACTACTAACAGCTTTAAATGAACTTTTTCTTCTGTTATAACTTACTTTGGGTCAGTAACTGTAAGCAACTGATTGGTGCTGTTAGTGGCACAGTGTGGCACAATTTAGTTTTCATGGTTTGATTTAAACCGAGCACTGAAAGGGCAAAAACAAATGGAAAAACTGTCACCTAAAATTAGTTCTTACAATAAAGCAAATGTGGATCCATATAAACACATCACCTTATCAGAAAATCCTCATACAAAAAAATGTGAGGCAAGGGGGTTAAACTGTCCACATAATAGCATTTTACACTTATCGAGAAAACGTATTGTATTTTTGACATGACATGACATTCTCCTGAAACTAACATAAAGGAAATACTGGGCTAAACTGGGCTACTGCAATAATAGTATGAATGATTTTCATAGAGAAAGAAAACAAGATATGAGAACTCGTGACTAGGAATAATAGAATATACAAAGAAACCATCAAAGAAGATTTCAAATTAGAAGCCATCTAAAGGCTGCTTAGATGCTCTTAAGATACCACTGAAATTATTCTGTAAAGGTGAAGGGAGAGTCTTTAAGATGTCCAGCTATATATATTAAACCCTTGCAAACAAGACTTGAAGCAGCCAGAAATAAAAGCTTTGAGGTCCAGAAGGATAGTTCAAGTTAACATATTAAACACAACAGAAGCGGGTAGATAGAGAAATTGCTCAGACTGACCCCAGATCTGTAGATCTTCAGTGCCAATCTGTCTATTTTCCACCTACAGTTCATCATACAAGATGTGTGATGGTTTTCTAATGGAACTCACACTTTGATCTGGTTTCACGCTATAATATACCAATGTTTTAGGTAACAATAGCGTGGGAAAAGTGAAGAGGGTTTTGTGTGTGTGTGTGTGTGTGTGTGTGTGTGTGTGTGTGTGTGTGTGTGTGTGTGTGTGTGTGTGTGTGTGTGTGTGTGCGCTGGGTGGTCTCCATACACATGAGGAGTAGTAGCAGTGCCATTAGTGGTGTGTTGTCTTGCTAATAGGCTCAGTTTGGAGTCAATGGGCTGACTGAGGAAGAGGACCATCCATGTATTAGATCCCTCTCCATTCAAAGTCTAATGCCACCCTTTAGTCCAACCCTCTGATGTTTTTAAATACAGCCTCTGTGTGTATTGGCTAGGAAGCACTTTGATAGCACCTGTTTCACTGCTGAGGCATCTGCACTGCTTCTTTCCCAGAGCAATGGCATTCCCCATGCAGATATCAGAGGTGGAAGGGATACTATGAATGTGCTTAACGGCGTGTAAGATATAAAATTTTCTAACAGGCAGATTCACCCAAATCACAAAAACAAAATTAGCCTTGCAGATAGCTTTGGTTTTATTTGCCTAGGTTTTTAGATATCCGTCTGGAGGAGGATGGGATTTGATTTGTGGTGCTCACAGCATTGAAAAAGATCAACAGGACCAACTCTTTCCAGAATGTCTTAGGATACTCTATACACCTCACTTTGCATAGTTTTCATTGGAAGTACTTTCTGTTGACAGCATGTTCTGTGGGTTATCCAGAGTAATGTTCATACTGACTTTTGTCCTGTCTGAAAAAAACACAGCCCTCTCATTCATTTCAATGAGGCCAGTCCGGTAAAACAACACAGGGTCGTCCGGCAAAAAAACTGAAAAAGTCACGGGACCGCAACACCACGTGATCCACCAAGGCGCTGCGTTTGGCCAGACGTTCTAACGAGAACCAAGAGAACTGAGCACATCACTCCAGTTCTTAAATCTTTACACTGGCTTCCAGTTACTTATAGAATAGACTTCAAAGTGCTGCTGCTAGTTATAAATCGCTCAATAATATTGGGCCAAAACACATCTCTGATTTCCTTGAAGAATATAAAGCCAGTAGGGCACTTAGATCTTTAGGAATTAGTCAGCTGGTTGTACCTCGAGACACCAAACAGAGTGAAACTGTTTACAGCTTCTATGCTGCACACAGACGGAACCAATTTCCTGATGATCTCAAACGGGCCCCAACTTTCTCTGTTCTCCTGTGCCTTTGCTTGACTGGTTTCTCTAATGCACTTTTATTTCCTTTGTTACACTGGCAACTTACATCTTATTACTGCACTGTAACTGTATTTTATTTCATTTGATCTCATTTTAGAATTTCATTTTTATTCTATCTTAATTGATTTTATCCTTATTGTTTTGAATGTCATTCTAATGTTTTTCTTTGCCTATGTAAAGCACTTTGAATTGCCTCTGTGTTTGAAATGTGCTATAGAAATAAAGCCGGCTTGCCAATCAAGAATAGAGCAGAGACTGTTTACCTCCCAATTGTCGTGATGAAAGATAAAATAGTTGCCACCGTAATAACTTTCCAGAGTTGTCAAATCCTGTCTCAGAGTATTACAAATGGCTGTGCAGTGTATTGGTGTTTGATAAGCCTTCAAACTCATGGATCCACTACTCAAACTGGACTTCCTGGTTTATATTTCATTTCTCAGAACTGAAACAACAACACGCCCCCAATTGCGTTGTTTTAACACGTTTTCGCTCTGAATGCCCGCTAAATGAGCAAGTGTTTCTTTGTCATTTGGGTGAACCAACCCATTGAGGCAGTTTCCCTCGAACATCTTTTTATGCAGACATGTACCAATACCCTTCTTGCAAGTATTTGTTCAGCCAATGCAGCACCTTGCCGGATGACCCTGCGTCAGCATTCTCGCTGAGCCAACACACCGGTCCCATTCAAAGGAAGGGGGGGGCAATTGTCATGCAGTGTTGTAGTATTAATAGAAAATGGAATCTTGTTTTTTCGTTATTCTGAGTATCAATCAACACATTAACATTCTAAGTACCTGTATGTTCTCAAATGCAAGAAATAGCTGAAAGCCATCTTCTCTCACGCCCAGAACTCCCCTCGCTGATGACATGACATGAGTGTACAACAGTGCGTGTTAGCAGATACAGGTTAACATGAGGGCTTGTTCTGTTTTCCAGCAGATTTCTTGGCATCCATCTGAACTGAGTCATGTCCTTGTGTTATGAAACCCCTGACATCTCAGAAATGACAGAGTGATAATGAAAAGCCAAGCTGACAGCAGAAGGGCCGGGGCTGCCCTCTCGCAGCCTGCTTTCACCTCTGCTTGGCCGGGTTTATCCTTAAATTGAATTCCACTTTTTCAAAACTCTAAACTAGGAGGGCCAGACTGAGGCGAGTATAGTGGAGAGGGTGTGACAGGCTGTGGGTTTCTGCTGTGTTTATGTTGCTTGTTGGCTTGGCTATCGGGCATTCTCTTTAAATGGTAAAACATAGCAGTCGGGTGGGAAAAAAAGGTGCTGCAGTGAAGGCATTTTCAGTTTCTTTTTGAGCTGGTTGGTGTATATACAGATAAAGACAAGGTTTCCTAGCATGAAACACTTGTTTATTTTATGGCTTGAACCCATAATCCTTTGATATTTTAAGGCAGCTCAGACTTGACCCTCCCTACCACCCAGTGACTAAAGTAATACCCTGTTAGGTCCTTTACACCACGTGGGACTTAATTCCTTAAACAAACCATGTTTGAGTGTGATTTACAGCTAATCTGGACAGGCGACGGTCATTTCTATCTTTCCTTTAATAATTTACGATTGGTGGAATTTATAGCACCGGCTCCCCAGCCGTGCATGCCGCCAAATCCATATGTCTGTAATATAATGAGATTTTAGCGCAGCGAGATTATAAATTATGGTGTGATTTGTTCTCTCGCTGTTTTGTCAGGGCATAGCCTTTGAGTGTGTGTGTGTGTGTGTGTGTGTGTGTGTAGCTTGGGGACATGGCTGGCATTTGGCTGCCACGACGCTCTAATTGCTGACGTACACACAGATAGATGGGACCTGATGGTTGGTGTCGCTACTGGAGGAAGGGAGGGAGGAGGAAGAGGAGAAGTGAGGGGACGAAAGGGGAGGAGAGGAGGATGAGGAGAAAGAAGAAGAAGAGCTGACTGGAGGAGATGAGGAGGGGAGGATGGGGAGGAGGAAAGGGAAGTAGAGCATGGATGGATGGATGGATAGATGGAGAGACAAGTGAGGAGAAGAGATATTGTCTTGTGGCAGGAGACGCAGCTGCCAGCAGCTACATGGCCAAGCGGTTAACCACACTGAAGGAGCCACATTTAGAGAAAGGAAAGCAAGAGAGACAGAGAGAGGAAGAACAGAGACTCAGCCACATTCATCTCACCCTCAGATCCATTGCTCCAGGGAGCTGTTGGAAAATGAAGAATTACATGGCCCTGATCAGATTACATTACAGAACAAGTGATTACATGCATTTGACTCTTGTACAAAAGAACAAAAAAATGAAGGAAGGGAAAGGAAACATACATGATCTGATTAATTGTGTAATTATGTGGTATTTGTTCTGGCTGTGATACATGGGCAACATTCTGAGGGAAGGTAGATGGGTAATTTCATCTATCTTTCACTGCTTGCCATCGAAACCTGATTTAATATAAATGTTGATTTTGTCCCAGTCGTCACTTACAGACTTGACTGCTACTTAAAAACATTCTCTGTCATTATATTTGGTTTGCCAAGATGATACCTGATGAGTAATTATATTAGAAATGTATAGAAAACAGAAACGAGGCTGAAATGCTCCTTGGTTTCTAATGTGCAGATTGTTGGGTTAAGATTCATATTAAATCACTTTATAATTGAGGTGAGAAATAAGAAGAATGTTTAAAAACCTTTATTATAATTGGTATGTCCCAGTTGTTAGTCAATAACTGTACCCTAGGCAGATTAGCTCCTATTGTTCGCATTTGTGCCTACAGTTAAGATCAGCCAACCTTTTTGTTTTCATACATTGTTCTTGCCAACCAGTGTTATCCAGCTCTATGGCCACGCAAGAACATCGATATTGGACGATTCTTCAAAACCCGGCATTACGTTCAATGCCAACGCTTCTTTTTACAACCATTTAAAATGTTTGCGTTCAACTACAACATGGTTATGGTTAGGGCAAGATCATGGTTATGGCAAATAAACAAGTCTGAATATGGTTAGCGTTAGGCAGCTAAAATACATGGCTAAGGTTAGGGAAAGGATCCAAACTCCGGTCTCCTGCATGGAAGTTTGAAGCTCTGCATTCCCACCCACCGCCATGACCTCCACACTATAACTTTTTGCCTTGCAACATTAGGGCACACAACTTCCTGCATTGGACGTTGGCACTGGATGTAAATCGTGAGGCATACTACAATACTTCTAATACTAACGGGCGAATTCACAAAAAGTGGATTGCACTGATAGCACCATGAATTGCGCATCACTTGCAACTGCTGTCTGTCCCGTCTCAAGGTCCAGTTCACAAAAGATACTGCGCTAATGATATGACAGCGCAAACACTTCCATAAAGATTTACATCTGATTGCAATTATCCATCGTGCCTGCTGTGTGCCAATTTTTAAGTATTTTAAGTATTGGCCAAATCCCAAATTCAGGAATTTTTGACTTGCTTGATCTCTATTTTTATACTTAATTAGAAATTCCTGGCAATCAGGGGGCTGCTTCTATAAATCTAAGCATTTGGAAGAAAGTCCATGTCCATTGTTACATTACAAATACCACATCTATACCCACGGATGAAAACAAAAATAAGAATATCAAACAATCTGAAAATAAAACTGGTGCAAAAATATGGGTTGAAATATTGTGTCGGCTTCAAGACCGGGAACGATCAGAGTGTATTTCCTCCCTCGTCGCCCTGGTCGCTCCGTCATCTTCAAACATCCACGGGGAGTGACTTGTTATTTGCTCTGAGCTGTCTGCATGGTTTGGCTTTTTGATTAGAGAGAGACAAAAAGAAAGAAAGAGAGGAGGGAAAGAGCAGAGATAGTGAAGAGAGAGACAGTCTTCAGGCACATGTCAAGCAATGTCACAGATAATCACACATCGCCTTAAAATAGCTTTGAAAATGACAGTGTAGGGGGGTGGGCTGGGGAGGGTGATGTTGGGGTTTAGGGGGGCGTGAGAGATGCATCAGAGCACCATAATTAAAGACCAGATAAAGTTAATTTCTGACAACTCCCCGGGGGAACATTTATCAAGGGCAACATATAACAAATGTCTTATCTGTGAAGAATAGGAGAGGAGATGGGGGTTACATGAGTATCTAACATATATCTGCTTTGTTCTCTGAAACAGAGACAAGTATATGGGGGTAACTGCAGTGACAGATAGAGAAAGAGTAATTTCCTCAGTCAGTCAGGTGAAGATGGTGAAGTGGCCTCCTTCTATCATCATCTACCCAGTAAAACCATCCTATTTCATAGTCCAAGTAATCTCCATATTAGTGCTTCCACTGAAACTGTCCCTGCTGCTGCTGCTGGGATGTATTTCCAATGGTTTTGACCACTGCAAATAAATGCATTTTTTTTTCTAGAATTAAATCATTATGTGGTTTTTTGCTCACGCTCAAAACCACATACGCCAGAGCCAGAAAATCCAAATTTAGGGTTTGTGTAGTCGAGTTGGGCCAAACAAGTGGCAATTAAACATCAAATGTGATAGCATTTCAATCAAGCCAGCAGCATACTTGTCTTAAAGTCTTAATAGCGCCTTAATGAAAAACTATTTTTCAAAATCATCAACAAGACACACATTAGATAAGGGGGTACTAACTACTGACGTCCTAACCTCTTGTTGAAATGAAAGTATTGACTTTGTATTTTAAGATAAAAGGTGCAGGTTTTCCAGTTCTAGCTACCATCACAGAACAACATGTTGAAGAATTCCTGCACTGGCTTCAACATTTAACTGTAGTGGATGACACTTGGTCCCAGATATTAACTATAGTACATATTGGGAGCAATGGCACTTCTAAAAACAAACAAAAATAAGAATTTTAGTGATTTTTTCAGGTATCACACGCAGGAGATATTGCAATGGTTCTTGGTTGTTGTATTATCCCATTATATACAATATAATACATTTCTGTCCCTCACTGAGCTTAAGAGTTGCAGTGTTAGCATCCCTTATTGAGATTAATACACTACCTTAGTTTGCGCTTACAGTGCTAATGCTAATGTTTTTGCTTATAACATTAGCATTAGTGTTTGAGGGGAAGGAAGAGGGCTAACAGTGCTAAAATTAGGTTGTTGTTTTCTTAGCTAATGTACCATTAAATAATCTTTTTACTTAACAGACATTAAAAATAGCAAAGTAGCTAACAATGTAACTTTGGCTGAACAGTGGCCACATTGACCGCAAGTGCACATTTCCCCTCATTTCCCAAGATTCCCTTGAGTCAATTGTTTTAAAGACATCACGACGCCCAGCGAGTGGAATGAGACACCAAAAATGTCTCCTGGTGAGGTACGCTCTGTTTACTCTTGTGATAAAACTATTGATAACCACTGAAATGTTTGCTAACATTAGCTAACATTAGCCACCGTAAGCCATAACTGGTCATACCAGACCTAGTAACGATGTAGCAGCAAAACCCCTGAGTGTATTGAATTGAGCAAGGGTGCATTTTATTGCGTATGATGTCAACCTTTCATCTGTTATTTCTTCTTTCAAAAGTTAAATAGTCTCACATTAAATATGTATGAAACATTTCCCTTAACACATGCACTGACTGGACATATTTTTTTGTTTGTTGGAAAAAATCTGCACACTGTCAGCTGTCAATGACGTCAGACTGACATTTAAATACAAATATGATGGAATAAACAAACAGCCCACCTCTTTTATTCTTTTGTTGGAATGATTTGCCCATCTACTCTATAGCCGGCAGAAGCTGGTAGTTAAGCTAAAAATAATGTTTATTCCTGCAGACGTTTAATGGTCCGTCAAATGGGATAACAAGGACGGCTGATTTGTGGGCCTTTCTCTGCAATTACCCAGCCTTCCCACTTCCTCCCTGTTTAAATTAAACAAGCCATTGATTTTATGCTGAATATTATTGTGCCATATTCCTCAAGAGCGCTTTTGATAGAGATATGGAGTGATTGGACTCAGACACACTCAAAGAATGACATATATAAAGACTGACTGCGAGACAAGCAGATGGGAGGTGGGTCTGTGATTTTTTAATGCTTCTTCTGGTCCACCCGTTACACCTATAGACCTTGAAATAAAATAAAAAAACAGACCTTGAACACACACGAACTGATACAGTATAAGGAAAAAAAACACAAAAATATCACATGTAACCTATCACGTTATCTTTCTGCTTGTAGCCTCTTCTTGTTGGGTTCAGGTGATTGACATTAAGTAGAATTTGACATTTTCAAATTGCAAATCAAATCTTTTGTCATACAAATTCAGAAATTCAATTGTTTTTCCGTTCAAACTCATTGCATGCATCTGTCAAAAGATTGAATAAAGAATATCATTTATATTTAGGCAAAAACGTACAACAGTAACTAATTTTGGCAGGGCTTTAAAGTGACTTTTATTATGAAACAACTCTGCGACTGCATTTCCAGTCTCTGGAGAGCAGCTCCATATTGGACATCAGTGAGCGTGCTCAGGGAGGTGGCTCTGTGTTTACACTGCTTTGCTAGTCTGACCAGCTGAGAGGAATAAACTCCACACATTGTGTTGAGCGAAATGAAGAAATTGGCCACCCAAATGCAACTGTGTGGCTCTTTTATGTATTTTTAATAGTTTATGGATAATAATGGAGTTCTATGACAGGCTCATAATGGTATATCAGGCTGTGGCTATGCAGACACAACCTGTTGGCAGGATAGATTCCTTTTTGGTTTCGGTCTCTTCAGGGGAATTATCGTAACTGCCAAGGAGGGAAACCCATTGATTGTGATCATATTAACTTAAAGTTGACCCCCACTCACTGATTGTATAGTAGGGAAAGCTAGCTTATTGGCTTAGGTGGATCTAAGTAATGGTTGGAACATATAATATGATCATATCACTGAGTTAGACAAGTAGACAAAGAAGAAGATATAGAAGATGATATAAAAAAAAATCTTAAAGAATCTTAAAACTAAATCAAATAAAACTAGGTGGCTGAACCACAGCTCCAGGAAGTGGACAATTGTAGATTCAGAGAATTTTGATTGATCTGACTGCCTAAATATTACACTGCAGGGAAACAAAACCAAGTTGAACAAAATGCCACTCTCAGCGCTGCTGTGGAGCGCTAGTGAGGTCAGCCATACTGCTCTGATCTGTTGCAGACGATGGGAATGATTCTGCTACCATGTCTTCCAACACACACACACGTGATAATGAAAATTAGGAATATGTTTGTTTTTTTTCCATTGTTTGTGAAAATGCATTATACATGTCACCTTCTGGCTGACACTTTTCACTCCCCAGAAATCTTGTGTAATGTGGCTTCTGTAAACAGCACACAGCATGCTCAAGTTTACAGACCCTCTTAGGCTACATTTTAAAACGAAAACGATCTCCGTACACACGAGCGTTTTATCACCGTTTCAGAAATAATCTCCGTCCATACTACATGCCTGAAAACGCATATCACATGACCATTCACGTGCACTGGCACGTGCTGGTGTAAACAGGAAGCAGATTGTCTACTCTGCAGTTGGTTGCTTATAGTTGCAGAACATTTCTCTGCTTGGACCGACAACCAGGTGGAACTGTTACTGTTAGTCTATGATGCTTTTTGTTTCTCAGCCCACCTGCATGTTTTTGCTAAAGCTCGGTTCTTGCATTTCTGAGTTAGGTGGGTGTTACATTTGAATGACTTCTCATTGCATCAGGTGTGCGAGAATAGACGTGGAATAAAGGGTCAAAGGGGGAAAAAAGGACGAGACAGGCAAATTTAGAAAATCTACAGTGTCAGTAATATCTGGCAAAATTTTCAGAATAAAGACATTTATTCTGTAACAGCTGCACTTTGTGCTTTAAGCTAAAAGTAACAACACTCTTGCCGTGTAGGTGCATGCAAACAGTAATAATCACACAGACAGTAAATTCTGAATTCTCTTCCACTGTGTTAGTCAGGCGATTACATTTCATTGTTGTATTTGAAGGAAAAATGAGATCACCTTTGACAGGTTCATCATGGAGGCCTTCTAGAGGCATTTTGCCTGACTTGGTCGCCTGACAGTCAGTGACTCTATTAGCCATGTGTTGTCATCCAAAACACAGCACTGTGTTACCCAGGTTTCTAAGCACATGCACACGAGCAGCAGACGCCGCAGTCACTAAGGAGTGAAGATTACACAGAGAAGTCAAGTGACAAATTCAAGTGGCCAGAAGAAATATCAATTCATTTAGGACCAGTGAGCAGCAAGCCAGCTGTCAGAGAGAGAGGGAGAGAGAGATCAAAAGGGCTTGCCCCTGATATGACAGATGCATTAGAGACAAGAGCAAGACAGTTAATTTTGTGTGGGTGTGCGTGTATGTGTGTGTGTTTATTCTGCAGCATCTCCAGTGTGTCTTTGTGGAAGACACTGAAAAGTTAACCAGTCAAGTGGTTAGACCTATCCATTGTGTTTTAGAACAACAAAGAAAGATAAATGTGAACATGGTGAGCTGTATATTGACTGTATCTCTTCAAGTTTAAAGATAAATTCCACCCAGCCAGTGGGTATGTCCCTTACAGTCTTCAAAAGAACGCAGCCCCTTCAGTGATTTCAGTGCACTGGCAAAAAAGAAAAGCGTTGTCAAACAATAAGGTGAAACTGTTACTGTTTCATGACGATGATCGCATTGGAAGATACAATTATTTCCATGTTTGTAAAATTCTGTCTCATATTACAAACCACTGTGTTAGGCTGTATTCTGACCAAATCAGGCGTTGCGGCAAGTCATCACAGCGGCGATCGATCAGTCTCTCTTCCATCTTCACAGTTGCTCGGTAAACAGTGGAATGCTACAATGCTACATGGTAAACAAGGTTCTTCTTCACCTGGGCATCTTCCGGTCTGATCGCCAGCGTGATTGGGTGCAGCGTGATGTCAGTTCCTCCAAATATTGATTCTGTTTGTCGTTGATATCACCACCGCAACACAAACAGGTATATCATATGTAATAGGACCATATCCTGGTTTTATTAGAATCCGTATAGTAACTGTGTTTACATAATTTAATTCACTTTGTAATACGAGCTGTGGTGTGAAGGTCCGCCTCGTTGCATTAAACGGTAACTTAAAAACCCCTGAAAATATTGTCTCTGCTGACCTCCAGTGGTTTAACTTTTCTCCTTACTGCAGTGAAGTACAGGTGTACTCAAGGACTCACATCATTGTGACATCATTGTTGGATGTGGCTACAGATTCAACAGAGCACACTGCTGGGTGTGGTCACCCTATTAACGTTGTTCCATTCACTTTAATAGATTGTGGGGATGGTGGTGAGCAGAAGGTTTGTAGAAATGGCTTTGCTAGATATGCGTTAGTGAAAAAGAGAGGACTATAGTGAGCCTCTTTTCAACTTGCTTCATGTTGTTTTCACTCTGATCAATCTCTACTGGCATCAGAAACTTGTAGGAGAACGCACATACAGGCCATGCTGACCAATAACAGTTCTTGCGGTCCTGACGTGGTATCTCCGTAGCTGCTGGCATGTAGTTACATTTTTGAGGAGGCACACTTCCGCAACGGTGTAGCCTATGGCATAACCTCAGAGCCTACGAACGTACCCACTATAGATACGGTGTAACTCCTTAACGCAGACGTATAAATCCAGCTTAACCCACAACTACAGTCATAAAATTTGGTTAATGACAAAAAGAACGAGATTGTGGATACAAGTGGCTGAAGTAGGTGCCTTTCAAAGGGTGTCTGGGTTCACCCTTATGAGGTGATGAGCATAGACATCTGGAAGGAGATCAGAGTAGAGTTGCTGCTCCTTTGTGTTGAAAGGAGCCACTTAACATGGCTTGGGCATCTGATCAGGGTAGCTCACGGAGGCTTACCTGTGGAGGAATTCTGAATGCGTCCAACTGGGAGAAAACCACAGGGCAGATCCAGAACATGCTGAAGGGATTTTACGTCCCATCTGGCATCTGCCCAGAAAGAGCTGGAGGACATGGCTGGGGGAAAGACATCTGGCTGGGCTGCCTTTCTTCAACTCCTGCCACCATGACCCGGACCTGGAGAGCAGTGGAAAACCAAAGCTGAATTGAACATTAGCTGGTTGATTAATTCTCTTTTTATTTAGATATGGTATGGCATACAACGTTGAGTCACATTGTTGCAGAATACACGTTATCTAGTCCTTTTGCTCCATTGACATGAATTATATGTAAATTAATCCATAGTTTATTGATCTTCACCCATGTTTATAGCATTCATCTTGAATAGGAATCAAGCCATAGTCTAATCCATGTTTTATAGTTAACATATTGTCATTGTAGTAAACATGTTTGTCCATAATGGCCGTGTGATTGAAATAATAGCAGAATCGGAGCAACATTGCCTGTAATGGGAATGCTGCTTATGGCTAAATCAATATTCATGTATACATTAGGCCAATATTTTGTGAGAGGCAATTACCGCTGTGGTGAAACGGTGTCATTGTGTGTGAAACAAAATTACTTGGAAGTGTAGAACATTTTGATTAGGCCTTTTCAAGGTGATCTCAGGACATTTTTATGTGTCACTTCTTCCCTCCTCTCCTCCCGCCTCTCTCTCTCTCTCATTTCTTTGATGAAAGAAAAGAAGTGTACAGATGTTGAAGTGTGCTGACATGTCCTTGTGGAGGGATTTCAACCATGATGCTAATAACAATAATTAGTTCCTAAGTGTTTGTGGAGGGGGAGGTAGAGACATGAATATTCTCTCATTGTGCTAGTGTGTGTGTCTGTGTGTGTGTGTGTGTAGGACAAATGGCTTCCCCATGTCTTTTTAAAAGGACAAATTAGCCATAATTGCTTGTTTCAGGGGTCTGGGGATGAAGGCAGCTTTTTGCTACTTCATTATGCCCGTTTTAACTCTCCAAGATCACACACACATACACACACACATACACCATTGAATCTATTAACAACATAATATTGTGACTATTTATGAGCAACACAGCAATTAAATTAAATCAGAGTACATTTACTTCATAATGAAAATTGCTGAGTTACCAAGGATAGCAACTGAAATGGCATTGAATGCAACTGTTTATGAGTAAAACTCATAAAATAATTAGAGGTTAAAATGTTGAGCTAGCACAAGCAAAGAATCACACTGTGTTTAACTGAAATACATTGGGACTAATACATTTCATCTTTTACTTGGAGTGAATACGTAGGAACTAAATCCATACACCACTTAAAGCAATCAAGGGGAGGAAATTTTCTGACGTGCAAAGACAGACTCTCCCATCAGCTTTGATTAGTGTTATAGTCCATCTTTCTCGGCCGTTAGATATTTGAGAAATTATTATTAATAACAAAATAATTTCCACAGATTAACCCCATTCTGGCTTTATTCCTGATCTCCCGGCCTTTAGGAAATTGATCCGGGAAAAGATTAATGGCTCCCCTGCTGTTTTAAAACGTTTGTCCTTCTTGGTCTGTTTTTTTCCATTCGTCTTCTATCGTACCAGAGTTACGTTTCCAGACGTCTGTTTAATGATGCAGATGTATCTTTGAATGTGACATTGAAACAAACTCAAAGTAGAGATTTTAATTTTTTGCACTAAATTCACCTATTTGATGCAGTGTGTTTAATGAAATTTGATCTGCTATGGATTATTAAGGGAGGTAAAATGTAACTATGATGCAAATTGTGAAGAAAAAATGTTTTACACGTTCCATTAGTCCTCCAGTGATTTATTTCTTTGCTTACGTGCCTTCTCTCATTTATGCGTTTTGCTGCTCCCTCCTCTTGCACTGACATTAAAGAGCTTTTATAACTTCTTTTCCCTTCACATCATGAATATTCATTCTTTGGTCAACAAGATCCGGAATCAAATGTATTGCTGCTGAATGTAAATCAATACTATGAGTAAAATCCAGATCTGGATCATGCATTCATGTGAAAAAGACGTCTGAACATAATATATTCTTTCAAGATTATATTTTTGGCATTTTACATTTATTGGATAGTGACAGTTGATACAAAACAGGAAGCATGGAGAGAGGTGAGGGGGGATGGCATTCAGCAAAGGTTCCTTGGTGGAGTCAACCCAGGGACATTAACCACTAGACCACCAGGAAGCCCCATCAAGACTGAACTTTCTTTTGGTTTGACAGATTAAATAAATGACAGTTTTACAGTGGGTGACAACACACAATATTACAACTGCAATTCAAAAGAACCTGTTCATATTATTTTGTCCCCCCCAGTATGTACATGGGTTTTCACCTTACAAAAAATCAACAAGTTCTCCAACCTAAACATATACAGACATACATATATAGACATATACTATATAGGCATACCGGACCTTCGTCGTCATGGTAACAACAACGGTGAATGGTGAAACGGTTGCAATTTGGTTAGGTTCAGGCACCAAAACTACTTGGTTAGGTTTAGGAAAAGACCATGGTTTGGGTTAAAATAACTAAGTTAAGATAAGTCAACAGTGACTTTTGGTTTCAGACAAGAACAGCGGTCTCCTGTGTGAAAGTCCTGTGTTGTCTGACCCATCCATCCACCCCAACCTCCAACCTACGTGTACTTTGTCGTACATTATAGGTCGCCGCCTATCAATAAATGTAAATATGGGTCACAATAAGGTGCTGCACAGACGACCTATACGGCCGTATATTTGGGGAGAACAGTCTCCAAAAATTATACATCAAAACAGCAACTCCACAATACAACATCATGGACTACAGCCTCTTCAGTTACCATAGAGCTGACACAGTCCCAACAAAAATGAAGCATTATAGGTGTATAGTATTTATTGTAGTATTTACCTTTACCCTCAAAAGCCCCCTTCTTTTACATAAAACATGGAGATCCCAATTCAAATTTTTGCTTTGTGAAGTCCTATTTAGGCCTCTCTCTCCTTCAGCAAACAAAGAGTTTCACCACACCTTTTGGAATATAGGTCTACCCATAAGACCTTTAAATACCTAGAAAGGATAAACAATAAAGCACAAAGTAAGAATTTTGTGTGCAAAAGTAAACACAACACTTGTGAAAAGTTGGCCCTCCACTGCGTCAGAGCTCGATAAGCCACGGCAGAGTCAGCCTAACACAATGTCTACACAAAAGCAGCATGTTAGCAGAGCAGCAGCAGCTTCAGTCCTCCGTCTATGTCTATGCAGAATGCGTTCACGCACAGTGCTGAGGTGCAGGTCACCCATGTTTTGGCGGCAATCAGAGACCAACACACAATAACTGCAGTTATGTGCACAAATGGAAAGGAAATAAACTTGAAGCATATGAATACGCTTTGCATCACGGCTATCAACTTTTGCCAGAATGTAATGCAAGTTAATGCAGCAAGGCACTGTGTTGCCCAATCAAATACCACAGCACTGAAACAATTTTACACGCCTTCATCTCCTCACGTCTAGACTATTGCGACAGCCTCTTCACCTGCCTCAACCAAAAATCTATTAATCGGCTCCAGACTGCGCAGAACTCAGCTGCCAGGCTTTTAACAAGATCCAAGAGAAGTGACCACATCACACCTGTTTTAGCATCCTTGCATTGGCTCCCAGTATGTTTTAGAATTGATTTTAAAATCTTACTGTTGACTTTAAAGGCTCTCCATGGCCTCTCTCCATGCTACATCTGACCTCTCAATACAAGGTCAATACGTGGCCTGAGATCCTCGGGCAGAGGTCTTTTATCTGTTCCCGAGGCGCAGCTGAAAACTAGAGGTGACAGAGCGTTAGCAGTCAGAGCCCCAAACCTATGGAACAAGAATCAGTGACCTCTTAAATCTTTTCTTAAAACATACTTTTATCTGAGATATTTTCCTGATTTTTCTTGATTCGCTGGCGTTTTGCTGATTTTGTTTTGTTTTATTTGCTATTACTCTATCGGAAAATATTCATGATCTGCTTGTTGTGAAGTTGTTGCCTTGCGTGAGGCACTTTGTTGGGTTTAGAAAAGTTCTCTATAAATAAAGATTATTATATTATTAATTACAAAACACATGTCTAAAAGCTGTTGACAAACCACACACAAAGCCTTGAATAATTAATATTGGTAAAACTTAGACTTTCAAACATAAAAAGTTATTTTTTGTGCTTGACACCATCTCACTTCTCCTCCTGAGGTCTTCTCCCTTTAGCCTACAATTTTAGCTTTGCAGATCAATGTTGAGTGTCACTGGTTACACAGCCAGGAGAGCAGGATTTTTGGATGTGCTGCCATCACGATGTGTCATGAAGTGTGTTGAGCTAAAGGATGACAAGAACTTTGGACAGCAGCAGTAGTTGCCCTCATTATCCACAGGAGAAGAAGCCTGATGTTGCCTGATTTTTAGAGGTAAGAAAGGACGTCACTGCCAAGTGTGAGGGTTGACAGAAAAGGAAAAAGATGTGTATTGTAAAGGCATAACATCACACAGGCGATAAGTCATTTGTAGAAACTCTATAATGCCTTTTTAACATGTTAGCTGTACCATTAATACAAATAATGGGGAAATGATCAATGTAAATATGTAAAGATATATAAAGATTTATGATTGATTCTTAAACCATAAATGAAAAAAAATGCATGTGGGCAAATAAAAACATAAATGCTACAGGTAGCAACAAGCAAGGAACCTACATAACTGTGGCCTTCTGGGATATGTAGTTCTAGTAGATATTTCACATACACCCCATGCTCTGCAAGGTATCTATGTCCTTAAAGAGCCTCATCTTCAAGGTCCTGGGGGTCAGCCAGACCCTTTAAAAAACATCAGCCCCAATGCCTCATGGGATACGGAGTTCCTAATACGTCCGTACCTTGTAGCCAAAGAATTGTAAATGTTGACCGAGAGGATATCAGTTAGTCACCTCGGTGACTGCGGGGTCACCACGGAGGATTTCCATTTCCTTTAAGAACCTGTATGAGCTCTGCACAAACATGAGCAGATGGAGGGATGAATGGATGGGCCGGGGAGAGAGCGGGTTACAGAGGGAGCATCCTTATTTATTGTTCATGCATTTTTAAACAGCAGACCAGTGGGGTCAAATGAGTAAACAGGACTTAACCTGAGGGCAGGAGAGATGAACAAATTGGAGATGTCTGTGTGGAAGGAGTGAGAGAATGCAAAAACTGTTGCTGTTTGTGGAGAAAAACTTCAATGGTAACCAATTTCTTTATATTTAGAGATATACATAGGTTCTTTTAGTTGCAGCCTGCATGAGAAAGTGGGTGATTTCACTTCAGATAAACATCTTTATTAAAGGAAAAAATCTAAGACCGTGAAAAATGTGGCTTCTGTGTCCCAGTGTCGACACTTTTTTTCCCTTCTCTTTGTTGAATCTTTATAGCCACAAATTTACTGCATTAAAGATCCTGGTGTAACACCTGTGTATTTAGGGGGCGACAGGGTCAAACTTAGCCCTGCAGGTGTCCTGACCTCTGACCCTTGACCTTCAAACACACATACACAAAATTGCACACCTACACACACAGCCTCAAGCATATGACTCGTGACTGATGTCGTTGAGATTAGCTAAACGTCTCCACAGGGAGCAGAACGCAGCAGCCGGTGTGTGTCTGCTTGAGTGTGTGTGAGACACACACACAGAGAGAGAGAGTGTGTGTGGGGAGAGAGAAGGTCTGCATTGATTTGACAAACAGAGGCTAAAGACAAGAAGACTACAGTGACCTTTGGCCTTGTGTGTGTGTGTGTACGGGCATGAGAATGACTCATGCTGTGTGTAATTTTTTTCTGTGCCTCTTGCAATATGCCACTGTGTACGTGCTGTGTGTCACAAGCCCATCATCTTACAAAAAAGTAGTAATTATGACGGAAGCATGACCACGATCATCCCCTAACCTTAACCATGTGATTAATATTGTAACCATGACGACAGAGCTCCTCAAACCTTAACAAAATATTAATTTTAACCCAAACCACAATCTTTTCCTACCTGTAATGAGAACTTAAAGACAAACAACGCATTTTGCTATTTAATTTGGAGGATTTGGTAGGTTGTGTTTTACACATGAAATAGATGTTTCCATATGTAATGTTTCACATTTCAGACGTGCATTATCTGAAAATCACGTGTGATACATGAATTTATTACATATGAAAGGGTGTAGTGTGATAAGTAAAACATCCTTTTTTGCTTTGTTTTTTAAACACCACTCAAATAATTTGCTGAACAGTGGATTCATTATTTTAATATCTCTTGACAATATTTTCAAGACTGTCCTTCCCAAAAATACATTCGTATAGGTCGTCTGTGCAGCAGCTTATTACGACCCATATTTACATTTGTATGTACTGCGACCTCTAGTGGCCGTAGTAATTATGACGGGAGCAAAGGAGGAAGTCTGGTGAGGTAGTATAAAGAGCGACAGAGTCCACCTAGGAAAGAGGTTGGAATGGATGGATGGGTCAGTCAACACAAGACTTTCACCCAGGAGACTGCTGTTTGTGTCCCGTGTGAAACCAAAAGTCTTGACTTACTTTTATGACACGTATCTTAACTTACTAATGTACTTATTTGAACCCAAACCTTTTCCTAAACCTAACCAAACTACGACCGCTTCACAACCGTTAACCATGTATTTATTATTGTCTGGTATGCCTGTGTATGTCGTTTTGGGAGTCATTGGCAAACGACCTATTCTGGCATTTTTGGAGTCATATCTCCTGCCACCGGTAGGGGCGCTAATATAGGAAACACTCATGTGGGTTGTATTAGAGGTTAGGAACAAACGACCTATGTGGTCATATGGGTTGGAGGACTTCTTATTTTCTTCTTTGTTCCGCTGCTGCGGCTATTGTTGTTAATGCCGTCTATACCAAATAAACCAGAAACATGAATTGCATTCAGTTCTGTGTTACAAGAGAATTTTGCTTTGATTAACCAGGCTCCACACCTTTAGAACAACAAAAAGTGGATTCTTTCTGTAACTGGCTATAGGTTCCATCCCTATTGTGTACAGTTATGTAAAACTATGTATATATGTATTTGTAACAAAGAAAAGTGACATTCATTTATATAAATACTTGGCAGGATATTACTTTACAGACCATGAAACTTTCATTTCTGGGTAAAAACAGAAGAGCATTGCGTTAATTAGAATGACCAGAAACCTGCACAACAGAGTAGGTCACCAGATATAAGATGGAAGCCCATGTGGCCACCTCTGCCCCTCACCCTCGTCTCCGTTGCCATGGCGTTGAAGTGTGATTAGAACTCTGGCTAACCAACATGGTGGACGCTATTGACTTCCTGTCTGGTTCATGCAAACAGGATGTGACAGATTTAATTTGTTTGTCAGCCCACCTTAATTTAAACAGAAGGCTGGCAGCGGGAGGTGAGGAGTGAGGGAATGAGAGAGAGGGTTTCACACGGACACATTCGCTTTCTGATTGGCTTACTTGCAGTTAAAATGAGCAGTGTGTGTGCGTATTTGAGGGTGTTTCCCTTTGTTTTTAGTGGGTTCCTTCCACAAAATTGTATTACCATGAATAAACAGAATGAGTGCATGTGTGGCTTCAAATACTTCAAATTCTCTCTTGCGCACGCACATATCAAAAAAAGGTAAAGATATGGGAAACAGTGATATACAGACTGATGAATGGAGAGAGAGGACAGAGTGTGAGGAAGAGGGAGAGAGAGTGTGTTAGTGGTGTGTAGAACATGTAAGAATAGATAAATACATAAACAGACAGAGTAGATGGAAAGAGGAGAGGCCACAGTAGATTAAGCGGGAGTGACTTGATCGTGACATGATGGTGTAGGTAACAAAGTCTGAGAGAGAAGCACAGGAAGAGGGACAGTTTCAAGATGGAGCATGAACCAGATGGACAGTCTCGACTGGCGTGTGTCTGAGAGACGATCCTGATGGTGGCCGAGAGCGAGAGTGTGACAGCGAATACAGACGGCTGCATTATTGTTTAAATCATTGATCGCTTCCCTTTCTCTCGCTCTCTCTTTTTCTCTCTCTCGTCCTATCTATAGATCTATCTTCTCTTCTGTGCTCTCCCTCTTTTCAATCTTTCTCTCTTTCTTCGTCACCTCAGATATTTCTGTGACAGGCAGCCTGTCCTCCTGTCTTTGTTCTCACCCTTCCCTTTCTCGTTCTGACACACACATACTGTCGACATTTTCACATTTCACCCGTTTTTCTTCTGTTTTTCTTATAGTTCTTGTTATTATTCAAAGGTTCTGAAGCTATACATAGTTCCTTGTTGTCTGCACTGATCTATTTCTGTTTACTAAAGGCACTGCCAAGCATCTGCTGCTCCTTAATAACATGCACTATCTGGTTCAAAGTATTTAACCCTAATATTCTGTTTGGGTCCTGGAGACCCGGGCCATCATTAACAACTCAATAAACATACTTGACTTTTTTTTTCAGTTTGATACTTCATATGATCTTTATCAGCTTTTATATGATTTAAATGACCTTCGATGCCGTGACACATGACGCATGATTTCCATGAGATCGTCAACCGCTGTCTACTCTCTCCCTTCGATTTTTTTTTCTCCTCATCTACTCTGTTATTCTCTCTGTGCTAAGTCAACATCATATTAGACTTGCGTACTTACGTATTTTCGAAACTATCTTAGAGTTAGGGCGTAGCCTCTGTTGCTGCCCTGTTAGCTTAGCTTCGAGCTTAGCCCAGCCTACTAGCTTAGCCTCTAGTCACCTGTGGTTAATTCAGCCTCGCTAACTGTGTTATGACGGTTTGTGTCAACTGGTCCACCTATGCAGATAGGGTGTCTCTTCTAGAGAGACGTGTCCGTCAGTTAGAACAGCTCTGCTAACGTTACCTTAGGTGTCACAGGCACTCCAGATAGATTCAGCCACAGGCCTGATAGCAAGCCTGTTAGCGATAGCACTAGCAGTGCAGATGATGCTGAGTTTATCCCTGTTCAGCAGCGTGGGAAGCCTCGCAAGAGCAAGCAATGTTAGATTAGCATCACCAGCTGCTGTTTACTGTCTACCTGGGTAGTTTCCGACATAGTGGCTAATCTGAGGGTGCTGGTAGGGAGAATCAGGGAAGCCAGGCACACACCAACACAAGCCTTAGCAACATTGTAATCCATGTCGGCACCAAAAATGTGAGGATGAAGCAGTCAGAGACCACAAAAGAAAGCCTAGCAAGGATGTTTAAGTTTGCCAGAAAGATGAGTTGGCAACAATTAATTGTCTCTGCGCACGCCACCAAAGTTTTCTACTAATAATGTAAGGTATCTTGTTCCAATTAATACATCATCTACTGCCAGCTCTACAGACCGGCCTTTCACTGAAAGCTGCTGCCCCAACAAGACCCTCAAATTTTGTTTTATAAATATCAGACCTGTCTACCGAAGCCTTACTGATAAATTATTTGATTCTTCAGCAGAGTCTGGATATGATTGGTTTATGTGAAACATGGCCTAAACCAAATGTTTTCTTACCATTAAATGAAGCTTCCCCACCTGATTATACCAACGTCCATGTTGCTCGGGCTACTAAACAAGGTGCAGGTGATGCCTTAATCTCTAAATCTATTTTCAATTAAAACTCCAAACTTGATAATAAATTCAACTCATTTGAGGCTCTTGTATTAAAACAGTCTCCTTCAACTATGAATTTGCTTTCTCCAGTTCAACAGACTCCGATCATTCCACCATGTCATACTCATTGTAATCATTGAGAAGCTGTCGATATACAGGGATTAAACTGAGATTGTATGGTAGTTTTAAATGACAGTGACAGTGGAGTCTATCCGTTGCTTTCGCTGTTTTGAGAATTGTATTTAAACACTCCATTTTTTAGCAGTGTGTTTCATTCATGAATCTGTTTTATTGTCATATTCCTCTCGTGCAGACCTCAAGCACATCTGTTGCCAGTTGTAGAACATCTTGCCCCAAACATTATTTTGGTATCCAGTTGAAAAGTCACCTTCCACCACGCCGACACACTGCCACAAGGCTGTGGTTTGGGTTTGTTACCACGGAGACAAGCACGCAGAGCGACGGTTGCCGTTTGGCAGCGATGCTTGTCTTGGCAGGGAAACGGCCAACGCTGAGGTCGAGTGACAGCCAGACGCACACACACACACACACTCTCTCTCTCTCTCTCTCCTCAAGGCTCAGCGGGGGGGGGGGGCTCTGTGTGAATGTGTGTGACAGTGTTAAGCAGGCGAGGGTGACAGTGACGTGACACTGGTGAAATAATTATGAGTCCAAAACAGGGCTGACAGGGAGCAGCCCGTGCCCTTCAACTATCTGTCAACTGTCATTAACATAGAGCCCTGATACACAGCCTGAGGAGAGAAAGAGGGAGTGAAATGGGAAGAGAAAAGGAGAGAAGACGGAAACCACAGAGGGGGGACACAGCCAAAATGATCCATCTTCAAAAGTCATTTAATCTAGAATTGAGTTTTAAAAATCCTTGTTTTAGGAACAGGAATCAGATCATCTGCATGGTCAGATTTCTCTGGTTGAAATGGTTTGGAATGACTTGGACATTTTTGCAGTAAAAGAAAATATTATCTATATATATATATATATATATATATGGGGAGATTTGGTGGGGGAAAAGAGAATTGTGAGAGTGGAGAAGGTGAAGATTGAGAGACAGGACAAGATAAAGAGCTAATGTGATGGACAACAAAACATAATGTGAAGTGAAAAATGAAAAACCTGACTGACCTGGGTGATGATGAAGAACCTACTGTTGTTATGATCATTAATGTAACTTCAACAAATGCTTATAAATCTAAGATAGTACTATATCATGGTTGTGTAATTAAGGAATTGCCATTGGTTGTGTCCATTCCGCGTAAAGACAAACTCCTACATTTTGAAATGTTTACAGTGATGTTATTCCTATCTGTGCATGTGGCCTCGAGGCTTGAGAAAAAGGCCCCAGTCACCCAAGTCACCTCATCACTAATGTGTGGATTTCACTCTCTGGAACAGCAAAATACCAAAGGTCATGGACAAGAGCACTGCATGTGTGAATGTGTGTGTGTGTGTAAAAGCATAATTTCCTCTTACTCTCTGTAATATCTGATGTAAATATCAAGGACAGTGATACTCGGGCAACTGATGATCACCTTAAAAAGGAAAGAGAACCAAAAAGTACACAAGTTCAATCAGCAGATAGCAGTTTACAGGTTTCAAATTATAATCCTTAAGATTTCAGACCTGGTTCATTTGGCGATAAGGATGCCATGGTGAGGAAATTCTCCCACTGGGTAATAAAGTCATGCCAACACCAGTGTTACCGATTACACCGGACATTTTACAAGAAAAGATATTTGTCGATGATGCTTACTTTGATCTTTAATGTTCAGGGGTATTCAATTAAAATTCAAAGAGGTCCAGTTAGAGAAAATTTCCTCGAGCAAAGGTTCAGAACATCATAATGTGTGGGCATGTTTACTCAAAAGATGCTCTTTGTTTTTGTCTCATAGTGGCGCATCCCATTGCCGCTTTTAATAATTGCCACGGTCTCAGAACATATGAGACATACTGGTTTTGAACTGCCCGTAGGAAGAGTGAACATGTGAGAGTCCACTCTTGATTAAAAGCTTGTTTTCGCTGTCTACTTTTCTCTTTTTGGAGCACGCCATGCAAAATTACTTCTCTCAGACTTATTTCTCCGACTGTTGGCTCCCGTCTCGTCTCTCCCCTGTGTGTGTGTGTATCTCACGCACTGACTACACAGATTTGATTGGCTGAGTAGCATCACGTGATATGATTTACAGTGCATTCAACTGGTCTGTGAGTTTCCTGCCACTCTGTGCTGCTGCTGCTGGACGGACACTTGAAATTTATGATTGTAGCGTCCGTTGTCCGACTATTGATAACACGCTTAGTATTTTACACATTTTTTTATTTGATGAACATGGCGCTGATACGTAAAAATGAACTAAATGGGTTTTATTTCTGTATTTAAAAAAAACTAAACGGTGGGGGCGATGGGACAGGTTGTAATCCATGTATATCCAAACACTGTGTAACACCGCTAACACCGACTACCGTGGCAAGCCTATTTGGCGACACCTGTGGTAACTGGTGGCAGCATCAAGTGTGTTTTAATAATACATGTCCCGGAGTTCTGTTTGAAATGACACCACTGGGTGCTATCAAACATGCCTTTCGACTTTCTGAGCTGTTGTTCCGACTTGAAGGGCCGTTCATGTGAATTTTCCCAGTCGGGGACACATTTTTCTGATTATTCCGACACCACATGAATGAGTAAGCTCTCGTGTGGGCGGGTGTTACAAGGTTTAGGGTTAAGGTTGCATCCCAATTGGTCAGCAGCGTTTAGTGTGACAGCCAATGGCAAGGAAGCAGTGTAACTCTGTTTATCTTCCCCTCTCTCTGTGTCACATGGTATCCGATAAGCCTTCGAACTCAAGGATCTATTACTCAAAGTGGCTTTCTGGAATCTCATGTCATTGTTTCAACAGTACTTAAAGCAACATGTACTGGTAACATGCTGTTTTTTTTCACCCTGTGTGGTTTTCGGTCTGAATGCACAGTAATTGTTTTGCAACATAACCCTCCTCATCAGCACAACTCTTTGATTCTTTAATTCTTAAAGTTGAAGGGGATTGCGTAAGTCAAATATTAATCGATAAAAACTCAGATCAAATGTATTTAACAGTACTTTATTTCCCATAATATTTCAGTAAAATAAGAAGTGTTCCTACAGACTAAAATTGACAAGTATAAAAACATACCTATATACGTGTCACAGTTAGAGACATTGCTGTCAAATGCCTCACCCCATGAGATCTCTTTCTTCTGCTGTAAATGTGTGTGAAAGTGTTTCAATAGCGGGCTGTGGATTGATATGTGGATTAGGCGAAGGCCTGGGTGAAATATGTCAGAGAACATCCTGTTACCAAGAGTCAGGATGTAAAATGCCTCAGTGTACATAACTCTTCTTAACGGGGAGTAAATCCCTCCTCAAAACAAGAAGACACAGTACATTCCGCAACAGTATATTTGGAAATAAATCTCACATGATGCACCGTGAAACACTCAAAAGAGACGACGAGAGAGGCAGAGTTAAGGAGAAAAAAGAGAGAGAAATGAGAGGGGGATTTATGGACAGGGGGGATATCCCAGTGCCTAAGACGAGCCAAATGGCCAACAACAGACTGACGGACTGAAAACACAAATAAAGAGCCATTTTTATGATGTGAATGGATGGGTTCCCTGGAAGACACTTGGCTGGATTTTATTTGGTTGTGGCTTTGGCCCGAGCCAGTACATATTTCTGTTTTATGAAGAGACTCAACGGCTAAGACAGTGGCTAACAGAGTGGTGCAAACCCTCTCACCTCATTTGGACTAGTAGAGAAAACAGCAGGGAGAAGAAAAGCAGGTGAAAGACAAATACAAAGACGTAGAAAAAGCAAGTGTAAAATAAGATTTTACAGGATGTGTCTATGGCTGCTGTTCGGAAATGTGGACAGACATATAGCCCACTTTCACTAACAACACTCACACACAGGTACACACACACACACACACACAAAACTGACAAGTTGTACTTTTCAAAAGGTGGGACAGTCTAGTCCCTTTGGCCTTTGCCTGTGTTGCTTAAATTCAGACACACAAACACACTTGTCTTGGTCTTCTTCCTTGGTCCCTACTTCACCTCCAGACATGTCAGATCTACTGACCAGTCAGAGATCTCTATTCCATGCACTCAATTAAAATGCAAGGATCCTCAAGCATTTACAATTGCTGCCCAAACTGTGGAACAATTTACCCCTCAAACAGTTTCAGGTCATTTTCACATCTTTTTAAAATTGCTTTTCAGACCCTATTAATGTCATCATGACTACATGATTGTATATAATCTATGTATGTATTTTTTTTATCTTAATTATTTAATTGTACTTTTAAACCTTTTTTACTCTGTAATATAACTTTAGTCCAAATGTGTTACATTTAAATGTGCTCTGTAAATACTGCAAGTTAACATGACTTAATTGGATAATCTCCTCCTAACTGTCTTATATCTCATGATTGATAATGATCATAGTGATGATAATATGATGATGATGACAATGATGATGATAATGATGATGATAACACATGTAGGACCTAATTGTCATGCCTTTGTTACAATCCATGAGACTGTTCTATTTATCACTTTAAAGAATAAGTCTGGAGCTATATTTTTCTTATGGCCCCAAATCCCATGAAAAGACCAAAAGCAACAATGCTTTAGTCCCTCCATTTCCTACGCTGTCTGTCATTAAACCTCAGACCAATTTGCTCCTACTTACATAAGTCACATATTGATAGTTTCATGTTTTAAAAAGACTATGTAATTTCTTAAAACACCTGGGTACTGTAGCTTTTAGCAAACACTACTCAGACTGGAGTAAATCGTGAATTTGTTTGAGACTATTTTCAGTGGCGGATTCATACACATTCAGTGTTCTAGTGAGTATTAATTATTATTATTATTATTGTTTATATTTGCATATTATTGTATATTTATTGCTAATCATCTGTCAATGTTAATACTTTTCTGTACGGCTCTGACAATACAGGGTTCTGATCTGTCATGCCAATAAAGCTTATTTGAATTTGAATTACAGTAACAGCAGCAGGACGGTGTATGTGGGATGGAGTCAAAATAAACTACCATGTGTTCATGATAATGAAGGAACATGTCACCCAGTGCAACAGTGTGGCTCACTGATGTGTTATCCAGTCTTATCCTTTAATCACGAAATATTACTAGCAAAATGGCCAAAGATTGTAATACTAATAGGACTCTTCATCTTCTTCTTCTTCTGTCTTGCTCCTCTCTGTCTGCCTTCATGTAAACTCATTGGGGTGCAGGAGATGTCAGGTTACTCAAAATCCTCTAAATGCTTTAATCAAAATACCTTAAACTTTTTCTTGTTTGTGTATTTTGCTTTTTGTATATGCACACTGAAATGATGATTATTTAAGAAGGCCCAAAACAGGGGAACCACAAATGAAAAAAAAGCTCAGTAAACTCACACGTAGTTATGCCAGTGCTTGTCTTCATGTCTTTGATAAAATGCTGCGTGAAATGGTTTGGACAGACGGGTGAGTCACGGCATTGTAAAACAAATTCCTGTAGCGGGTAAAATAGTCATCACTGTAAAATTAATTGCACCCGTCGCCTGGATCTTTGACAGCGAACATGTGACAGTTGTTGCTTTCAGTGTGAAACCCCCAGTGAAAGCAGAGACGACTCAATCTCTTCCTCTGCCTTTCATACAGTATCTCTTTCAATCTCTCACACACATGCTAATCGTTCCTCTCATTTGCATCCTAATGATTTCACTCTTCCTTTTTAACCCTCGTCCGATCCCTCTATTAAGTTAGGTGCCGCTCGCGCTCCCTCCCATGTCTTTGTGTCGGTGTCTGCTGACTTTTCTGTCTGTGTGTCTGTTGTAGGCTTTTTATGGAGGTTATTATTTGGTACCAAGGGGTGGGATTTCAATAGTTTAAGCTTGATCTGTTACAGGAGAGCTAAATGTGTCGCTCATGGAGCCACATTTAAAGTAAAAAAAAAAAAGAAGAAAAAATAATAAAATAAGAATAGTAAGAATGGTGCAGGATCTGTTATTAACAATTATTATTTCAGTGCAAACTGAATGAGGAGATAACAAAAGAGTCAGTCAGGCCTCACGAAGAACTGAGAAGCATGAATGTAGAAATAAAATTACTGTATGAGTGTATTTTATTATTAGATTTTTTTCCCCCGAATTTTTTGATTGATTTTATTTTTATCTGATTGTACCTGATCTGTTATCTGATTGTTATTTTCACTAATATTTAAAATATTAAAAATTCTAAATTAAAATTCTGGAAAAATAAAAAAGAAACAACCAACCCCATTTAAACATGGTAACAAAATTCTTTGTTACCTGACCATAACAAGATGTTAGGCTGTGTAAACCTACATTTTTCAACCAAGCAAAAAATGGTGCATCCAAACAATGTCATGCAGCAGAGGACTTCACAGTATTAGTGACCACAACATGTCATCTGCATTTCAAATTTTGTGCTTATGTGACAAATCTTTATGTGACTAGGTTGAAGTGAAAAAGATGGAAACCTTTGATTATTGTATTAATTAGAAATTTAAATGCTCAAATTCACTAACTGCATTGGTTTGAAGACTTTATGCTTTTCTTGTTTTTGACATTTAGTTTCATTAATTCCCATGGTGGAGTTTGTAATGGGATATTAACACTTATAGTATATGCCATGTTGCCACTATAGTGTGTTTAGTCTAAATGGTGTGGTCGCTTATGTGTGTGTTTATGGGCCTCCCTATCAGGTTACACTATAATTTAACTCTACATAGATTTCTCTCTCTCTCGTGTGTGTGTGTGTGTGTGTGTGTGTGTGTGAGTGAGAGAAAGAGAGTGAAAGCTGAGAAAGAGAGTGTACTCTCTCTCGCTTGAGAGCTAATAAGCAACAAATACACAAAGCAATAAATTAATGGTGTGGATAATTAACCAGGAGTGTGTGGCTGGAGATGCATGACGGAGCACCAGCCACCATTAGGGAACTCACAATAATAGTGTGTGTGTGCGTGTGTGTGTGCGTGTGTGTGTGTTTGTGTGCCGTCGTTTACGTGAGTGTGTGTAGGCTACTCGATTGTGTGCGATTTTGAAAAAAAGTATTCAGTTAAGCACAAAAAAAATCCACCAGGCAGAAAGACACTTACATATGTTCACATCATAAAGAAGTTACTGTAAATACCACTTCCTACTTCCAAGTGATAAAAGGGGTTTCATATGTTTTCAGAAAACTCCAGCTTGGCAATAAATAATAGTGTCTAAAAAGCAAAGAAACATGTATACCATATGTCTATTTTCAAGGAATGAAGACCCCAATGTAATGCTCTTTTGACCACAGACTATTTTTTACACATCCAGCGTCCGACGTCATGCAACTTTAGCTCAAAATTAGGTACATGTTTAGAGTGCAAATTTCACTCATTATTAACAACAACAGCATTAACTCTGGCCCCTAAACAAAAACTTTATTTAAAGCAGCTCATGAATGATTATATGACATTTTTGGTGACCACTTGAGTCCCGCAGTTGCAGTACTTTGCATCAGCTGTCGCAAAGACAAATTGCCACTCGCTGCCACATCATTGCAATGCAGAGAGACATTAAGATATTAAATGGCACAACTCAAACTGAAAACTGTGTGTGTAAGGATTGTTTCCCCGAGTTGTACTCATGGGAAGGCAAATTCAGGCCAGTTGTTCAGTCAGCAGCACTCTCTCTCTCTTTTCCCTTTCCTGGTGTGAATACATGTTTGTAACTTATGTGGCTTTACTCTATTGCTACCTTGTACATCAGACTTAATTGCCATTTCATTCAGCCTGATAATGTGTTCATGCAAGCCGGGTTCTGTTTGGGAGGGGGCCATTTTGTTTTGCTTTGCCCCAACCAATCAGTAGCAAGTGACAAATCCTTCCTGCCGACATAATTTACAACCGACGCTGAAGCTGCAGTAGTGATTGTTAGTAGCCGTTAACTTAAAAAGACTATTTTGCCAATTTAGCATTGCACTCCTATAACATTATCGGACTCAGGATGGACAGTTTAAAAAATGATCGATGCACCAAATCTAGAGATGTCGTCTTTTTTATTCCACGCATTCTTGCAACTTGACCACCGACAGTTCGTTGGAGATTCGGGTGTGTTATGCCTGTAGCGGCTAATAAACCCTCAAGGCTAGCCTCAAGCATAGATGAGGTGCGGGCTACAGAGGTCTGGTAATTACACTTCTTTCTAACTCCACACCCCCAGATTTGTTTCCCAAATGACTCGAGTGACGTCACTTAAGGCATATGCAGCAGTACTCCCCAAGACCTGCAAACGCACTTCGATGTGTAAAATAAGTCGAGTTCCCCTTTCACATTTTTCACGACTATCTAAGAAAAATGTAAATTTAAGAGTTGTTAATTCTGTAAGCCAATTTACAACAACCTGTATACTGTAGCTGTGTTGATCTCATCCAAGTTTGGCACCATTTCTGTGCCAATGTTTTGTACTTTTTTTTTCCTTTATTATTTTTATAAAGGAAAAATAATAACCCCCCCCCCCCCCAAAAAAAAAAAAAAGTTATAATATTTCAACGTACGTCTTGATCTAGAACATGAGTAAAAATCATGACCGTGCTAACTGCATGTCATGTCTATAGAGAGAACTTTGCAAAGTAGATATTTACAATAACTGTGTGACCTGAATTTTGATTTTTTAAAATACATTTTCAGTCAACAGTACATGTAGAAAAGGAGTAGAATCAAAAAAATACACAAGTACAGCAGTACACAACTGAACTAATGTAATGTGCATACATCACAATAGCCCGGTAGTAGATCTGAAGAGCATTGGACAGGCTTCAAGAAATCGCCTATCAAACCAGTTCTCTGAGATGGATTCACTACCGACTCAAAGTGTCCAGCAACGACTGAAAAGGTCACTCATGTCTCCGCTGCACCCCTCAATGTCCCGTACACCTTAGCCTCTAATCTGAATAGTGTGTGTGTGCGCTGTGTGTAATCTGAATAGTAATATGGCTGGCTGATAGATTGATGCATAACAGCAAGGAGCATGCAGAGCAGGCAGGCTATTTTGGTGTCAACTCCCTTTATTTTCCAGCTGGGCCTGATTCATCCAGCCACTTCAGTTGCTGTAGATCTGATACAGGGCTTTGAGGCTGGGAAATGACTTTGATCAAAGTTGTATTCTGTCGTTTCAAAGTGCCTGGCAGCTTGGTTTGACATTTTATTTTGTACCTCTGCTTGTTTAAGGTAAAAGCAAGGCAAAATTTACATTTCTGCCACCACCCCAATACAAAAGAGGTGAATGAAATTACTTTGGAAATGTAATCCATTCCTCATCAGTTCCTCATTGAAAAGGTACTTACGTTACTTTAGTAACAGCACAGGTCATTCATTACGTACTGTAATGTATGTATATTACTTGTTGCATTACAATCCATTACTAAGCTCATCTCTTTCAGTTTGGAGATATTTACTGACCATCAACAGCTAGCTTAATCCAGTCTGCAGCACTCCAGAAGTCACGTCCTCACATACCCCTTTTCCACCGACATGGAACAGGTTCCGTTAATTTTGAACCGTTCGGAGGAGCATTATGACCAAAAATAAATTGGTTCAGAACCCGAAAAGTTGGTTCACAACTGGAACCAAAAAATAGCAGGTTTTCCTTGATCTGAAGTGCAAACTGTGACAACATCAGTGGGCGTGTCATATTCTACAGGTTGGAAAGAGAGGATGGAGAAGGTAACAATGGTCTATGGTGTACTATGGTAATAGTCTTCTTCGTCTTCTCATTAATAGTTGGTCCAAAAACAAACTGTAATAACAGAACAAAGCTTGCAGGTAATCAATGTGATACGCCATCTTGCTCCTACTGATTACTTCCGTTTTGCTTTGTGCAGCGCCCTCTGTTGATGACAAATCCTTGATTACAATGGTTCAACACAATATTGGTGGAAACACGGGCTGGTTCGTTCGATAACACCAAAGTTCCAAGAATCCTGAACGGAACCGGTTCAAGAACCAGAGCCAATTTGGTGGAAAGAGGGCAACATTGAAGCCACGGGATTCACACTCACTCCACTGCTAGAAGAAAACCTGAATGAAGGCTGACATGTACTGGATCAGTCTCTCCACTAAACCCACAAAGACGAAACCCTGCATCCAAATACCGGTAAGACAGTAAATATGCTGACACTCTAAAATGTTAAAGCAATGAAGCATTACTGGAATTAGTTACTGTAATGTAATTGCCAAAATTCAAATTGTAATCCCTACACTACTCGTTACAGAAAAAAAGTAATCACATTAAAAGCCTGAAGGGTTGGCGTGATGTAAATTTCATCCACAAGGGTTTGCCTATCCGCTGTCCATTTTCATCAGTAATGCATTACTAACCCAATACCAGTGCTCACAACATTAAAACATACATTAAAAAATTAAACAGAAACTTGTCTTTCATGAAAAAATGTCATTGTTACTCTGGAAAATCCACAGGCCTCTCTGTAAACAGTTTCCACTGGAATTCCTCTCTATGGAAGAAATAGTTCCTATGAAAACTGCTGACAGTAAGGTCTGTGGATTATCCAGAGTAACAGACACATTGGTGGTGGAAAGGGATGTTGCAGTTGAGTTTTGAACACCACAAACAGAGCTACATTCAGCTCTGTTGTAATGGGATGTGAGCAGACATTTTGGGGCAATTATCTAAAAATGGGCAAATAAAACCAAAAGAGTCTGCATATGTAGATGCCACTACAGGTTTTTGTTTTTTTTAATTTGGGTGAAATGACTGGGAACAAGCTGGACACATACGCTTATAAAGGCCTAAAAAATTTTTTAGCAAAGAAATATTTTTCCAGGTACCTTGTGACATCTAAAATGTGTCTTAAAGTCAAACTTTCTTGGGAGTGATACATTTTTCTGGCCGACAATTATCAGAAAAAATTAGAGTGATTAGTGGAATTAAAAAAAACTATCAGCCTGGTCCAACAGGTATTCCAGGAGCTAGTTTACCATCTTTGTTTCCTCTTCTTCCCTCTCGTGGTCGCTACCCTGTAGCTTGCTTTGCCTTTGGCGCAATTAATGGGACTTTGAGGGAGAGCGGGGAGGACTGGACTGTCCTTTTAACAATTACCAGCCGCTGTGAATATTAAAATAATATTAAAATGTCTGCCTCCATCTGCGGTCCTGTCCTGATTGCTATCTTAACCTCTGACTGGGGAAGGGGGAAGGCACAGCAGTCCGGTCTGCTCAGAGAGACACCAACAAGACTGAGAGGAGCCGCACTTTAATTCTTCTGCATGTGATTTCTGGATAATAGGGAGGATGGATAATGTATGCATGGCAGATATTACTGTCTGGGCTATAATGTGGAGCCACACAATTCTACATGCATGCACACCCTACAGTGAACACACACACACACACACACACACACACACTTATTAATCTCTGCAACTGAACATGATGGTTAGAGAGGGAAGGAAGCCATACAGAGCTATTATATTTGAATCATCATGGATATCTCTCTCTCACACACACACACACAGTTCAAATCCTCTCTGATAGAAATACCGATGTGTCAAAGCCATGAGGGCAACTCTTAAATCAAGTTGGGGAGAGATGGAGGGCGGCAAGGATGGATAGATAGATGGAAGGATAGAGGGATTTGAGGTGGAGAAATAGATAGAAAGAGGGAGGGAAAGTCCAAGCAAGTTCTACACTGTTTAATGTTACATCCAAAAGAGGAAAAATCAATTAACAACCTTTCCTCTCCTGACATGCCATGACATACTGTTTTACTCGCACTCTGCCTTCAAACTGATATTAAAAGTAACCCCACAACCCGCACACCCAGGCAGACTGTTACACACACACACACAAACACACACACACAGCAGCCCAACTTCCCATTGATAACCAGTGGGATTCATGTCAGCAGGTGATAAAGATAAGACAACTAGTTTGTATCCACAGTCCTTCACCGGACATGAAAAAAGAACAACAGCGATTAAAACCAATGAGATGGAGCACAGGTCTACACACACACACAACAATCTGCTTAACTGTTGAAATGTAATATTACAATACATATCTCAGACGGGGGGGGGAAAAGGGCCGTAATTTGTGGTGGTGCTAATAAATCACGCAGATATTATGAGAGCAGGGATTGAGACAGAGGAGAGGAGAGAGACTTTTTAATTATGACTTAAACATCAAACTCAAAACATGTCTCAGGGGAACCTGCATAATGATTTCATCTCCTCCTTTTGTCTTGGTGGAGCTGAGGGATCTCAATTTTTTTTATTTATTACCATTATTTGCGCGATTGAATGAATCAACAAGACAAAGACGTTGGTAGACAGTACAACAATCAGTGGGGGAGATAAGCAACCGGAGGAAGTTTTAGCTAAGTCTGCATCCTGAAATATAAGCATGTTATAATTTCACATTTTATATGCTTCATGATTTCAATTTATACAAATTCCCTGGATTATCTCAAATTGTATTTTTCATGGAAAAATGGTATCCATAAAGCTCTTTGAGTTGTTTTTATTGAAGTTCTTCACATGTATGTTGATGCCACTTAATTATATGTTCTCACAAAGCAAGTTGTATGGGCCCTCTATTGTAAAGTCTTACCAGTAATTATTTTTGTTTGTTTAGAGATAATAATAATAATGCTCTATTTATTCATTTGTGTCTCAGGCTGAAATATTCTAAGAAATATCTTTATGTTAATAACCAAACTTTAAACACACTTCCATTGCATAATACAACATAGAGACTGCAAGCAACTTATTACGACCCATATTTATGTTTATTTAGGCAGCGACCTATAAAGAGCGCCAAAGTCCGTATAGGGAGGAGGTCGGGGTTGATGGATGTGTCAAACACAGGATTTTAAACCACGAGACCGGAGTTTGTGTTCCGTGTGAAACCAAAAGTCAATGTTGACTTATTTTAACTTACATACGTAACTACTGTAGTTTTTTTTAACCCAAACCTTTTCCTAAACCTAAGCAAGTAATTATGGTGCCTAAACCTAACCTAACTGTGACCGTTTCACACCGGTAACCACATGTATATTATTGTTACCATGACGACGAAGGTCCAGTAGGCCTTGACAACATAGCATTATTTACCATTCCATTGTGTTAAGTCTTTAAACTATGCTCAAAAACAACCAGATCTGCCATCATGCCTAGAGTCTTTCCCTGACTAATCTGTACTCATCTTCTTTGCTAACCTACTCACCAGAAACTTGTTGTTCTTTTGTACTTTTAACATCACTTGGTAACATTATGTGGAGTGGCTCCAGCTCCGGTAGTGGAGTAGGTTGGCCTTTTATCATAGGGATGGTGTATATTTCTTATTATGCTTACCCCTCTACTCACACCTCCTGAACTTCTGCTCCTAAGTCTTGTCTGCATGCTGATATATATATCTGTCTTCCTGGCTTTTGTTATTTAAAATGTGTTCATGCTGTTTTTAATTTAACATGTGGCCCAAAGAAAAGTGGTTGAAAATGAGCCATTTGGATCCTTCTGGCATGGGTAGCATTATGATTAATGATCAATGTCAACTGCCCTTGTAAAATTAATATATGAAAAAAAAAAAGTTTCTTACTGTATTTAGTGGTGATATAGTGGTACGTGCTGTTCTAGGTCTGCATATAAATAAAATGAGTAACCACCACAATTTGAGGTCATGCCTGTTTTGGTTTTTTTTTCTTGCTGTTTTACTTGAAGTGATAATAATTTGGGTATTAATTGTATTTATTGGTAGTATGATGTCAGCAGGACTCCTGCATCTTTACTCTTATCAAAGACCACAGTATAAGCCTTTATTTATTGTCTCACTCTTTGCACTGTAGTTGTGTGTGATTTAATGTCCTGCTGCTCATAATGTCCAATAAAGTAAAACAAAGTTAATTGTAGGAAATGTGCAAAAGCTAATACATCGAGATTGTCCATATGCTATGAAAACTTTTCATATTACATCCTGATAACGTGAGGTCTTTAACACAGTAGGCCACAATGGAAATACACACACACACACTTACACACACAGAGACCACATCAGACTTCCCCTCTTTTTCTTTCTTTACCCCTAATTCTCTTACACTTCACCCCTCTGCTCTCCCTCCCACCATCCCTTTTGTTCGGCGCACCCCTATTTATCACGGTGTGAAGGTTGAAAGAGATATTATTATGGGGTGTCGGGCTGGAGAGAGGAGACAGGGGTAGCCACACGGATCGCGTGGGGAGAACGCGGGGCTAATGACGGGAGGACAGGCTTGGTCAGTGGCCTGTGGTACCTGCTGGATGTGATAGATGGAGAGCGGAGAGAGAGGGACAGGGGGGGGGTCCTTTTTCTGCCTGCACATGTATTTTATTTTATTGTTTCTAGGAAATGACTTTGTAACATTTCTACCATGTAAGTATGGTAGAAGAAGAGACTGTGTTTACATGTTGGCTGTTGCCGGCAATGTTTGTTGTTTATGGAGGCGTGTTTGTGTGTGGATGTGTGGTGGGAGTTATTTAGTCATACTGTAATAACATGAAAAAATACATTTTAATCCTCCTTAGCTCGTTCTCCATTTCAAAACCTCAATACTGTAAAGTATTTTATGGTCATTGTAGTGCATCAGTAGGCATATATAAAGAATGACAACTAAATATAATGTCTTTATTGTTTGAATACGCCCCACTGCTTTCATAAACCTACAACATAATAGAATTAGACAGTTGCACAGAGGCCAACTGTGCCTCTGTGCCTCTGATGCCCCTGTCCCCTGCCAGGGACATTGTAGGACTTTTGGGCCCCTGGATTACATTCAATGATAATGTTTTAGATCCAATGCCAACATTTTTAAAATTCTTGCTCTCTACAATATCTGCATGTGACAGCTACAGTATGGTTAAGTCTAGGGTAATATCGATAAACAGATATCTGCATATGAATGCAGAATCGGGGGGCAAGGGACATGATTTTGGTATCGGAAGCATTCTGGTTTCTGTTTGTAGTCCGTTTGTAGTCCGAGTAGTATTGACCAATCACGTTTGAGAAGGCTTTGGTTGGATGCAGGTAAACACTCAGTGTGGAGACGATTTCGCTTTTTATAAATCTCAGAACCCTAGAGATTATCTCATTTATTAGCTTTTTTAAAATGTATCTGCATTCAAATCATCGTCAGATGATAGCTGATGACCGGCGCATGGAAGAGGAAGTCTTGGCCCGGATATCCGTTATCCAGATATCCGCTGGAACCAGAAGCCCTGAAACATTGGCCGTTGCCCTCAGAGGCAAAATCGTTGTCAGATGATAGCTGATGGGTTCCGAGATTGAGGCTAGGGAAAGATCATTGTTATGGCAAATCACATAAAGTTAAGGTATGGTGAAAGTTATGCAACTAAAACACTTGAATCGCCACCTTAACGTGGTGGAGGGGTTTGTGTGCCCCTGTGACCCTGGGAGCTGTGTTGTCAGGGGCACTGGGACACCGGGGCCCCCCGGTGGGACGTGGAACGTCAGCTCTCTGGCGGGGGAAGAGCCGGAGCTGGTGCGGGAGGTGGAGCGGTACCAGCTAGACATAGTTGGGCTCACCTCTACACATAGCTCAGGATCTGGAACCAAACTCCTGGAGAGGGGCTGGACTCTCTTCTTTTCCGGAGTTGCCCAGGATGAGAGGCGCCGGGCGGGTGTGGGGATACTCACGAGCCCCCGGCTGAGTGCCGCTGTGTTGGAGTTTTCCCCGGGGAACGAGAGGGTCGCCTCGATGCGACTGAAAGTTGCTGAGAGGAAGGCTCTAACTGTTGTTTGTGCTTATGCACCAAACAGCAGTTGGCGGCCTCGGTGGTCGCCAAAGCAAAAACCCGGGTGTGGGAGGAGTTTGGGGAGGCTATGGAGAAGGACTTTCGGTTGGTCTCAAGGAAGTTCTGGCAAACCGTTAGACGACTCAGGAAGGGAAAGCGGGGCTTGGCCCAGGCCGTGTTCAGCAGGGGAGGAGAGCTGCTAACCCGGACTGGGGATGTTGTTGAGCGGTGGAAAGAGCACTTTGAGGAGCTCCTCAACCCGACCAACATGTCCTCAGTGGAGGAGGCAGAGTTTGAAGACTCGGGGGAAGACTCACCCATATCCCTGGCAGAAGTCTCCAAGGTAGTCAAAGAGCTTCTTGGTGGCAAGGCACCAGGTGTGGATGAGATTCGACCTGAGATGCTGAAGGCTCTGGACATTGTTGGGCTGTCTTGGCTGACACGCCTCTTCAGTGTCGCATGGAGGTTGGGGACAGTGCCTGTGGAGTGGCAGACCGGGGTGGTGGTTCCCGTCTTCAAAAAGGGGGACCAGAGGGTGTGCTCCAATTACCGGGGTATCACACTGCTCAGCCTCCCCGGGAAAGTTTATTCCAGGGTGCTGGAAAGGAGACTACGACCGATTGTCGAACCTCGGATCCAGGAAGAGCAATGTGGATTCCGTCCTGGCCATGGCACAGTGGACCAGCTCTTTACTCTTGCAGGGCTGCTGGGGGGGTTCATGGGAGTTTGCCCATCCAGTCTACATGTGTTTTGTCGACTTGGAGAAAGCTTTCGACCGTGTCCCCCGGGGGGTCCTGTGGGGGGTACTGCGGGAGTATGGGGTACCGGGGTCGCTGCTACAAGTCATCCGGTCCCTATATAACCGAAGTGAGTGCTGTGTCCGCATTCTCGGCACAAAGTCAAACACGTTCCAAGTGGGTGTTGGACTCCGCCAGGGCTGCCCCTTGTCACCAATTCTGTTTGTGATATTCATGGACAGGATTTCAAGGCGCAGCCGGGGGGAGGAGAGTGTCCGGTTTGGTGGCCTCAGAATAGCATCTCTGCTCTTTGCGGTTGATGTGGTTCTGTTGGCTTCATCGGGCTGTGACCTTCAGCATGCACTGGGGCGGTTTGCAGCTGAGTGTGAAGCGGCTGGGATGAAAGTCAGCACCTCCAAGTCCGAGGCCATGGTTCTCAGCCGGAAAACGGTGGACTGCCCCCTTTGGGTTGGAGGTGAGTTACTGCCCCAGATGGGGGAGTTCAAGTATCTCGGGGTCTTGTTCACAAGTGATGGTAAGATGGAGCGTGAGATGGACAGGCGGATCGGTGCAGCATCAGCAGTAATGCGGGCGTTGTACCGGACCGTGGTGGTGAAGAGGGTGCTGAGCTGGAAGGCAAAGCTTTCGATCTACCAGTCGATCTACATTCCAACCCTCACCTATGGTCATGAGCTTTGGGTAGTGAGCGAAAGAATGAGATCGCGGATACAAGCGGCCGAAATGAGTTTCCTCCGAAGGCTGGGCTCACCCTTAGAGATAGGGAAAGGAGCTCAGACATCCGGAGGGAGCTCGGAGTAGAGCCGCTGCTCCTTCGCATCGAAAGGAGCCAGTTGAGGTGGTTTGGGCATCTGATTAGGATGCCTCCTGGACGCCTCCCTTTAGAGGTTTTCCGGGCATGTCCAACTGGTAGGAGGCCCTGGGGCAGACCCAGAACACGCTGGAGGGATTATATATCTCATCTGGCCTGGGAACGCCTTGGGATCCCCCAGCAGGAGCTGGAAAGCGTTGCCGGGGACAGGGGCATCTGGACAACCCTGCTTAACCTGCTGCCACCACGACCCGGCCCCGGATAAGCGGAAGAAAATGGATGGATGGATGGATGGTTTAGGGAAAGACTGTGGTTACAGTTCATAAAAAGGTGAACATTAATTGCAAGTCTATGAAAAGAGGCGAACTCTGGTCTCCTGCATGAAAGTCAAAAGAGCTACATGCCCATTCACCAAGACGACCCAACACAAACTTGTTTTCCAACTTTCTACACAAAGTCCACACTACTTCACTACTCATGAATTTACATATTACTAAATCATTTTCCCAGTTGACACTAGATTATTTTCACAGCCGATGTTTTATAAATGAATGATGTGCTACATTGATACGACCACACTGAAGTAGTAGGGAGGTGGTTGGGATGGATGGATCTTACAAAGCACGGGACACCAGAGACCAGAGTTCACATCCCCAGTCCCGCCTGTGGTTAGGTTTAGGCAAAACAAAAACACTTTGGTTAAGCTTAGAAAAGATCCTGGTTTGCGTGAAATGCTAATAATCACGTTGCGTCTTGTGGTTTAAGTCACTGCAGTCCTTTTCTGTATCCAACCAAGACCACGATTAACATAACCTTAACCATATATACCAACTTAACCATAAAAAAGTTTAATAATGCTGTGGTCACGCCGGTTGGTTAGGTGCAACATCGTCCAATATTGATCTTAATAGAATAGTGATTCCAAGGGATACTGGAATATCTAAGGTGGAGCACTACCTGGCCCCAGATTTATTTTGTGGGACCCTCTGCAAGACAGGGCCTCAAGATAAAAGCAGGACCCATCTTAAGGCCCTCATGTATTTATCATCAGTTGATACTCTGCTTTAATGGTTAATATTCCTAAACAAAATTTCAGCCCACTATGCCTGGCTGGTAATCCAGCCTCTGTCAAAGATCAGAAAAGCAAACTAAACACAAACCTGGAACTTTCAAAAAAAGACCACCTTTCCCAAAACCGCCAGCTCTGCTGCCTGGCAATGGTATAAATAGTCATATTACTTCATAACTATTTTATTGTTTTGTTTCCTTTGTGTACTTTTGAGAAGCATTTAAATTGGAGTAATTTCCATTTTCTGTACAATATAGTGTTTACTAAATGTTTCCAGTGTTAATATTTGACCACTCTGCTTTTGCTATAATGACCCAAAAGTAATAAAATCAATGTTTTCCCTATCTGCTTTGTATGGCCATTTGTTTGGTGCAATTACATGCTTTCTGCATAATACTGTATTTACATAATGCTTCTAATGATAATATTAGGCCACTTTTGCTTGTGCTTTTGTTATTAGCACCAAAAGAGCTGGAAAAGAGAAATAAATTGCAATAATTATCCAATGATGAGTTATAATCATAAATATTTGATCAAAATAAAATCTTCAGTTTCTTCTCAGGAATGACAGCGGATGGTTTAATTGTTCAAAAAAAGCAGCATTTATATTCGTTTGTGTTATGAAAAATTAAACAAGGCAAAATTCATTAACTTTGCCATTCATTTAATCTCACCTTCTACACTTTGTAAATAAATAAAATACATTACCTCTCCCTCTACTCACACACACAAGTGCAGCCTTGTCTAGAAACAATCTAACAAAGAAGGCAGATGAATATAAAGGCTGGATATCAGACTATTCATCACTAGATGATTACCGGCTGACAGCAGTAATTGAAAAACACTTATTGGAGTGGTTGGGGAGGAGGGCTGGTTCAGTCCCATCAGACAAAATAACCCTCCGAGGGTAAGAGCAGTCTAAAGGTGATGATAAATGGACATATTTTCAAAGGCAAGCTGCAGATTTGTCTGTTTTTTCCCCTCAGAAACATATCACCTTGATGACAAATAAACCTTCCCTTTAGCGATATTCAAAAAAGTCAATTCTGAAAAAGTGTCATTTATAATGAGCAATTTCAACTCTTTTAGGGTTATGTATAATTTTTTTTTAACAAAATCTTCCAGTGGGTTCATATAATTCAACATATTCTCTGAACCGTTCATTTTGTCCATATTTCTTTTAATACACTAATGATCAGAACATACTGTAGTTCCACTTGACTTCACTTCAAAGGAATTTTTGTTTCTATCTTAAAATAGGTCAGAGTACAGCTGTTTATGTGACGTATTACTTTCTCGATGTTTTACTAATGTCAAGAAAATGACCAGCCTGGCATCACAAATGTGAATTAGTCTGGAACCTCTCAGTTCATTTTGGATTTCCAAGGGGTGTTATCAATGGGCGCAGATCAAAATGCCTCTGGACGCAGTTGGATAGACCCACAACCAATCAGAGCAACGAAACGTGTGACATAGCACTGAGCAAATCAGTGTCAGAAGTACAGTAAACACATCTTTCTTATCAACAACAGCTGTGAAGTGGTTTGTTCTTCTTTTAGAGAAAATATACCATACAGTTTGTTTAATACTGACGCGATAGTGGATTCAGAACATTCCACATCAGTGGCAACCATCTTGGTTGTTTACGAAAATGCCTCAACAGCGCTCCTCTGTACAGTCATCGTATCAAACCCGACCCATGTTATAAAGATAAACGATTGTGATTGGCTCGACCCGGGCCAGGTCAGGTGGAAATCTGTGGAGGGGGACCAGACGCATCTGCCAGAGCAAATACAACAAGAGCTCGCAGATTGGTCTGGTTGCCAGGCTAGAAAATTAAGTTCAAATAAAACCTGCATTGGAAACAAAACAAAAGCTGCTCTAGCCACGTGGCTCTAGGGATAGCAATGTAGCTCTGTCAAGCCATCACTTTGGTCCAGAATATCTAGAAAATATTGAATCGATTGCCATGAAATGTTGTGCAGGAATTCATGGTTGCCAGAGGATGAACCTGACCTTGGTGATCCTCTGACTTTTCCTCTAGCCCTACCATGAAGTTAAGATTTTTAGTTTTCTGTGAAATGTGTCAACTTTTGAATGGATTACCATGAAATTTCATTTATGTTCCCCATAGAATGACCTGTTTTGGCTTTGATGATCCCGTCTACTTTTCATGTAGCCCCATAATCAGCTCAAACTTTCAGTACTTTGGTTTATGACTAAATACCTGCAAAACTAATGACATTCCCATCAGCTGTTTGTGTTCAGTGCTAAGTATAGCATGCTAACATGCTAACCTAACCGCTAAACATCAGCATGTTAATATTGTTATGTGAGCATGTTAGCATGCTAATTTTAGCTTTAACTCTGTTGCCATGAGAAGCTGCACGATCAAATTCAGTTAGGTAATGCCATTTACGTCTCTGTTAGCAGCCAAGAGTTTCATGTAAAATAAGACAAAAATTCTTTTTCTATGTGTTTTTCTATCTGCAATGTAGGTATCAGCCTCCCTCTTTCTCTTTCTTTTCTCCCTCGCCCTGTAATATTTCACGCCCTCCTCTCCTTACAGTACGCGTCATGCTTGGCTCCTGTGCCAACATATCTATCAGGATGCTGTTACTTAAGATGCCATCCATCTCTCTGAGCCAGCTCTCCCTGATATTCAACACGGCCAATACTTAACACTGCTTTTTAACCAACTAAGACATCATCATTACTTTGAGGGATAGGGTCTCTCTGAGTGGAGTTGTCCTCCTATTTCATCCCTCCTTCGCACATTCTTCTGTCCTCTCCCCAACTCCCTCATCCCCTGTCCCCCGCTCGTTCTCATCTCTTTTATCTCTCTTGAGAGGGTTCGATCACTTTATGTCCTGTCCTCTGCAGCGTCTTGTCCTGGGTAATGAGGGTCTTGTACCATTACATGCCCACAGTCTCCTGTCCCGTCCATATCTGTGTCTTGTTTCATGTAATGTGTGCCCTTCATAATTAGGCGGCTATTGTCTTGTCATGCCAGATCTTGAAGCACTTATTGGACAGCCACACATGGAAGAAATGGCCACTGATTATTTAGCATAGATAGCCTACATCTAATGTTTACATGCAGTCTGACAGAAAAGAACATCAAATAGAATAGCTAAATGTCTTGTATTTTGATCACCATTAATAAATCTAGTTAAAAAAAAAATAATCAACAAATCTGACAAACTTGAATTTCTCAGAATATTTACAGTTGATACAAGTTACGATCATTTATGAAATGTGCTTTCCATTTGGTATCACACTGCTTTGTACTCCTGTACATTAATATTTACTGGTTGGTCGAGATGTCTGTTAAAATTCTTGAGACCATAGACTGTATATATAAAGATGGACGACGCGTCTACAATTCATCCCACTGTACAAAAATTAAGCCAAAATATCCCGGATACGGGCACTGCCATCTTGCGCTGGTGATGTCATATGGAGCACAGTAGTGATCCGCGGTGGAGCTGCGTTATCCACCCATACACCCGCCTGAACCAATCACAGCACACTCACAGTTGTCAATCATGACGTGACACCCCCTTTTTATAGCATCAAATAACTAATTAAAACCAAACCAAGGCGTGATAAGAACTACCTAAAATGACAGAAGCCATCTTTGGGAATATTTTATTTGACGTACGTACTTTTTTCAGTTTGGCCCATGTCCCATCCGCTAACATGGAGGGGGCAGGGTTTATGACTTATAGTGCAGCCAGCAACCAGGGGGTGATCAAGATGTTTTGGCTTCACTCTCGGGGGAGCTGTCATGTCGTCCATCTTTATATACAGTCTATGATTGAGACATTCAACAGTTTTTGCATAACATATATTAAAATGCAAGCTAAAGGACTTTTCCATAGCTCATATTTTGACTTGTTATAGCAGGAAAAGCACAGGTGTAACTAATAATAATACTATAATACTAATAATGTTAATTAAGGCTCCATCCCATTAGAGGTGTGTCAGTCAGCCAGCATGTGCAATACCAGGGCCCTAGCACAGAAACAACTAATTGGAATCTATAGTCCTCGTTCAGTGCAAAAATACATTCCAAAGTTTATCTGAAGCTAAAGTGAGGCTTCACCAGTCTTGAGTTAGACAAACCAAGTGGTTACCTTCCAAAGTTAACATCTTTTTAGTACCAAATTCCATCTTTGTGTTTCTATCCCTCCACCAGATCCCAGCACAGAAACAGTGTCTGAGGAAACACACACAGCAAATTATGTACTAAAAAGACTAACTTTGGAAGATACCCACTTGATTTGATGAACAAATTTGTCCATTTTCTTCTGCCTTTTATTTTTTTGTTTACCTCTCTTTTTTAATTACATTGTTAGTGGTTTATTAGAATCTTAAATAAATGAATTAATTAAAAAAAATCGCTAGATCTTTAAGATATTAATGGTGGATGATGTTATATGTATTCTTTTAGTACCTTGTACTGCAACTTAAGCATAATAACAATTGCGCATGTTTAAATGTTATTACCGAAATGATCTAAACTAAAATTACAGTATCTAAACCCTCTTCCTGTTTTTAATTGATAATTTCTATCATCTTTTCTACCTTTCTTACACTCCTCTGTCCAAGTCTGCTAGTACATTCATTTCTCACTGACTCTCTCTCTCTCTCTCTCTCTCTCTCTCTGATATGTATGTTGTAGATCATCTCGTCTCGTCTCCCCTCCCACTTTGTCTGAGGGAAGCTGACAGACCACAGACGGCTGCCTTTGATCTGCCATAACGAGCATCTCCATGTCAAATTACAAGGGAACAGACAGGAGACGAAGGAGACACTGAAACAAAAAAAGATAAAATAAATAAAGAACTAGAGAGACTTAGGCTTGGGAATGCGCTGCCCTGTGATCACGGCAAATGAGACCCTCATCATTTGATCACTTCATCAAAAGAGACGTCACTGCTGCCTTTGGACATGAAGAAGAAACAAAGAAAATTTTAAAAAGCAAACCATTGATGAAATGCTACGCAATCCGTTTCAATAGCTCTGTTGTAATCATACCTCAAGGCTTTGGAAGAAAGACAAAGGAGGGAAAAAGTAGATTTCTAGGAAATTACATGCATCACAGGAAAAATGTTTAAATTTGTGAGGTGCATGGTTTGTAGCAATATGCAACTTAAGTCACATGGTGCCCCATATTAATCCCAAAGATTCTCTAACAGCTTTCTTTAGTTTAAAGTTGTTGAGATTGTTTTGATACTTAAGGTAAATTAAATAGATTGGGATGTTTAAATGAAAATGTATATGTATATATAAATGTATTTATGTAATATTCTCTTGTAAAAACTATTTTTCTTCTCATACTCAACAGCTTCTCATACTATAGTTGTTTCTTACAATGGACACTTTAACTTGCCAAACACAGGTGCAACTAAGGACTGTAATAACTGTATTTCATTTAGGTTTAGTCCCAGGGTTCTTCATTTTTTGTGCATGCTGGCTCATTGGCACACCTAGACAGGACAGAGCCAGAGACTGTGTCAAAGTCACTACCTTTATTCATTGTAACAATAAGCAGTGTCGGACAGGAGGAACTTTTTCATAGTTCTAAGTACAGGTGGTGGACCTTCACCTTTTTATTGTGTTCACACTGCAAGAACTGGGAACAATCTTAGTTCTTAGATCGCTGCTTTGAGGGATTTTTTTAGCTCCTACTACAGAGTAGGTACTCTCGCAGCACAAGAGGAACCTTGAGCGACATATGTGTATTGATTGGTCCAGACATGATTGGTCGAACACATGAGTCAATGCAGCACCAGCAACCGCCATCTTTAAAAGCCAGTGTAACAGTGAGTGACGGTAGTGGTCGTGTCTAGATGGTAACCCTAGATTTGCAAAACTCTCGCGAGATTTGTGAAATGGTCGCAGTTTGGTTAGGTTGAGGCACCAAAACTACTTGGTTAGGCTTTCTGGCAGAAAGGCTGTCTAACACAAGACTCATTTCAAGTGCACATGTGCGAGAGTTTCGCAAATCTAGGGTTACCATCTAGACACAATCAACGGTAGCCTTAAAAAATTAACCAAAACACAGACAAATGGACCGACAGTGAAGTCCAGGCTTTATTGAGCGTATATATTTTTCTACTAATTACTATGATGCTATGTACACTATGTATTTACCTCTTTAAGAACTTTTTCAGCATCATAAAGTCAAACTCTTGTCAACAATCAAAAAGGGTAATCCAACATTCATTTTATTTTGAGTGCGAATCTCACAATGTGCACTTGCCCAATCCCGTTCATACTGTACACCATCTTCTTTCTTCCTCTCTGTTTCTACAGCACGCCTCATGTTCTCTCCCACTCTCTCAGTGTATGAATATGGAGTGATGGTCCTGCCTAAAGCGTGGCTCGGGTCACTGTCATACTGTTAAGAAGCAGCCATTTGAAAACATGGTCAATATAGCTCTCTCTCTCTCTCTGTCTGTCAGGATCTTGGCAGCTCGTGGGAGGTGCTAATGGAAAAGCTCCTGCTCCTGTTCCCCTTGTTCACCACACTAATGTGAAAGGCATCATCCATGTTACAGCTGTGTGTTGCCATGACCAGGCCGCCCTGTCATAGTCCACTGGTCACCGAGCTAATGGGCCGACCACATAAGAGAAAGACAGGCCGTAACAGATGGAGGGAAAAGTCAAGTGTTGGTAAGGACAGAAAAGCAAGAAAGCTTCTTTAACCAGTACTCACATCTCTTGGAAAATAGTTTCAGAGAAACCACCTTATTGCATTTATAGATGCTTATTTCTCTGCTGTTACAGAGCGTTGTGCACAATGTACCCATGTTAGGATAAAGCAAAGCTGTGATCTTCAGAAAGCAACATTTTCTGCACATCAAAAAATGTTAAATTCTCATATTGCCACTGCCATTTTTAAAGCTGAAACAATTAGTCAGTTAACTGATTAGTAAATCGACTAAAAATGAAATATATATTTTGATCAACAAAAATCCCTTGGTTTCAACCTCTCATATTTGAGGCTATAGGACTGTGCATTTTCACTATTTTCTGATATTTTGTATACTAAACAACTAGTAGATTGATCGAGAAAAAATCTGGCAGATTAATCAGTAATGTGTAAATGCAGCCATCCATTTTTTTGCCCCACTTTTTCAATAAATTCAAATATCAGTTATAATTATTATTATTGATAATTATACAATTAGAAAAGAAACATTTATTTTGGAAATGTGTGATTTATTTAAATGATGTATAAAATATAGGATACAAGAGCTAAACTGTCTGGTAAAGCGTTTTTACCAAATAACGTATTGCCTTAATAAAAACCTTTTTGCTTGTTTATTTTTTGTTTTCATTCATCTCTATCTGAAAAGTGTTAGAATTATGTATGAGTGTGTATTAGCAATAAACTTAGTTTATTTAAACAGCACAATAGCAAGGGGATATTTTATCATAGGTGTGTGTGTGTACATGTGTGAGAGAGACTGTGTGTACTCTAGGCATTCATGTATAAGACGCTGCCAGAGTCTGACAGCATTTCTTGTTTCTTTTGCATATTTCTTAGTAACCAAGAACCTGGGAAGCCTCTATCTGCCGTCACCTTTGTGGTCCCCAACACACACAAACACACAAAAAAAATCTGCAGTAGTAATTCTCAACAAGACAAGTCTGTCCATTCCTTCTCTGGACTACAACTTCAAACAACCCTCCTCAGAGTTTGTCACATACTGAACCACCACCAGTCTCTAGCCCAACACTGCACTCTGTATGTGTGTGTGTATATATGTTACTGTATGTCTCCTCGCACCCCTCATCACAAGCTCTGGAGACAGTGGTCTCCCTTAACGATACTCTCCCACTCTCCCCTGGTGGACTCGGTGTTACTGAACAAACAAGTCTCAGTTTGTCAAACCCAAACCAAACTGTAGTCTACTGTTGGACAGCACAACACTGAAGCACCCAGTGACACATTGCACAATCCCCCCCACCACCCTCACCTGTGTAGAGACAAGAAGACACAAAGCTGTAAAAGCTATGAACTCTGTCTTTTTTTCCCCAGGTACATACATTTTAAAGAATAACTCTGGTTTATTACAACTTGGATCTTATTTATGTAGATCAGTTCTATCAGTCATGAAAACACTGCACGCACCATGGTAATTGCTGAGATCTGGGAACGTGGCAACATTGCTACAACAGGGTCCAAATTCGGAAAAGAAAAACACAAGCATTCTGACGATCAGACAAGCCAACTAGCCAGATTATCTAAATCTCTTTTTTGGGGGGTGATACCGAAAGTAATTGCACTCAAAATCCCTCTTTGCACAAAAAAACGTGAGTGGGCACAACTACAGTATGTGCCGTAGATCAAAATTTATATTTTGCCTTCGTTTTTCAGCTTCTCTTCCCTAGACCCTGCCTGCCTGGTAAATGTCCACACTTCAAAACACCCCGATTTTATAATGCTGCCTTTTTGTTACAGTTCTCCCAGCGTTACGTTTATTGTTAGGCAGTAACCTCTAGTGGCCGTAGTGATCATGATGGCAGCAAAGGAGGAAGTCTGGTGAGGCAGTGTAAATAGTGTCAAAGTCTGTGTAGGGAGGAGGATGGGGTTAATACGTTACATTAATAAGTCATGTGAAGTCAGTCGTAAGTCGTGACGTAAGTCATAAGTCACTTAACATAACTAAACTTACATACATAACTTAAGTAACCACCTAACCAAGTACTTTTGGTGCCTACACCTAATCAAACTGCGACTGTTTCACAATGTTAATCACATTTTTATTATTGTTGCCCTGACGAAGAAGGTCCAGTACACTTGTCGCTGGTACTCGGTCATATATTTATATATGTCAGTCATATTATGTCGTTTTGGAAGTCATTGGCAAATGACCCATTCTGTCGTTAAGGCATGAGGAAGTGTTTTTTACGGAACAAGTGGTACTCGAGTACACTGATCTTGATGTGTAACACTGGTGAAGTGTCCCTTTTAAGCAGCTTTAAAAACAGTTTTGAAGTGATATCTGGAAAATATTCAGGTGCTGATTTGACAAAAACATGCAGGACAAATCATCTCTGTTTGCACTGTGGAAGTGAACCAAAGTGAAGCAAAGTCTCAGTGGGAGAAAGAGTTAAGTGGATAATGTCTGAGCTTTGGGGCTCTAACAGTGGCTGTGGAGGCCAAGGTGGGTTTACTTACATTGTGGAGTTCAAGTCTAGCTTGTGACCTTTATCGCTTGCCTTCTCCTTCTGTCATCATTCTTACTATTTTTTTATTGTGTTCTGTCTAAAGCAGATATGCCCTATAATAATCTTGCAAACATAGGTAGGTCATGGTGTTCGCCCCTTTAGCCTCAAGGTGGAAAACTTCAATGGCAAGAAATCAGATTTAAGCCAGCAGATTCATGTGGTGAGTGGTTTTAAAAGGTTTGCATTGG